>JANSTW010089779.1:0-18717 GCA_027564275.1 Diadocidia ferruginosa | reverse complement strand
ATTCAGTCCCCACAGGTTTCCAAAAGCTCTTCTGCATTGCCAGAAGACTTTTGTTGCTTTATCTACTTTAACTTCCATATGCTTATTCCAACTCAGTTCAGCGTCCAGGATAACTCCGAGATACTTAACGTGAGGGGACAGTATTATATGTTGGTTATAGATTTTTGAAATTGCTAATTCAAGCCATTTCCTCTTTCTCGTAAAGATAGTCATGGTGGTTTTTGCCAAGTTTACCTTAAGGCCATTTGTGTTGCACCATTCTTCAACGATGTCAAGGGTCGTCTGCATATTATTGTAAACAGCCCTTGTACTCGAGACGGTATCCAAATTGATATCTCATCTGCTTAACCTTGAGTAGAAATACCCTCAGTATATAACATTTTCAATTGCAGTGAGTCAACTAGCATACACCACAGCAGGGGCAAAACCCCCTGTGGATATCCTTGTGAAACCGTTACTTTCACTTCGGTTTCACTATTGTTGTGTGTAATCAATGAGCGGCTTTGTAGCATGTTTCGAATCCACCTTACCACGGTACCATCATTCTCGCTGGATTACACAGAGCATCAAAGGTGGCATTTTCAAACACTTCTTCGATGTCTAAGATAGCATTAAGAGGCAAGTCCCTCTGAAACACAGCCCCTTCGATTCTCCGTACAAGCTCGTGAAAAGCAGTTTCAGTGGACTTATCGCTTTAGTAAGCATATTGAGTAAGATGCAAAGGTTGACACATTAATGCGCCATCCCTTATGTATCATGATTGTAATCAAACGCACAAATCTAAACCACTTTTAGTTTAGACACATCCAGGCACATTTCAGACACATTTCAGGCACATTACAGGCCCAATTCAGAACCAATGTTATTGAAATGTGACTGGACACCAAGACAGTCTGTATATACAGCGCAATATATAGACCATCAATACATTTCAACAAACACGTCATATTATATTATACTATTGACTTTATTGCTTCTGTATGGTATTATTATGATAGCATTTTCCGATATTTGCAAACAACAACTACCGAAAAAAACCCTTAGTTCCCTCAAAGTATTTAAAATTAGTTTTGTATTTCATATTCAAACAAAACAAAAAAACTGGCATTTTCCGCACACTCATAAATAAAACATCGGATGCGAATAAATATTACATCATAAAATCTATATTATGGATAGGTTCTAGTTAGTATAATATACATCTAGATCTAGAGCCTACAAAAAAATAGTTTGGAATTTTGAGTGAGTTAAACAAAACAAAAAAAAACAACAAAATAATATAAGAATTTACATAAAAAAACGAATACTTTTATTCAACAAAAAACAAAAACAAAAAACTTTTGTGCGTTCGATGATTGGATGTAAAAATAAAAAAAAACGAAAATTTAAAAAAAAAATATTAAAAGTCGGATTAAGGCAATCTGTGTAACAGTATTGTCTAAACGAGCCAATTTTGAATCCCCATGCCCTTCTTCAGAAATGGGTCGGAACTCGAAACGATTTCAATTTGTAGATGTATCAAATACCTTTCATAATATGATTCTAAAAATTAGACTCTTGTCCCTCTCCCTAACCCAAAATTATTTTTATTGAAAATATGGTTTATACCCCTTTGCCTAACAAAGTCGAATATTTAGCAATTTTTTAAGCTTATATACAAAAGCTCATATCCGCAATACCTTTTGATACAATATTAAACATACGCCATTTTGCCTCTTGTCTAACTTGAGATTCTTCCCTGCCGATGCGAGACATTTCTCCCATAATACATTTTTAAATCGGAAAATTATTCTCCATAGGTGAATCTGCAATAAAGCGAATATGCTCCAAATAAGACCCTAACTCCTCTATACAAAAAATTAGAATACGAATTTTGGAAGAAATCCCCTCTTTCTGTAGGGGAGGGCTTTAAAGTTTGTTTTGTATTGTCAAAACTAAATAAAATTATTTTGACGAAATTAGAACTGTATTCTCTCTCTTGATCCATATTCACTGATTACTCTTATAAAAAATAGTATCATTGGTGCAGACTAACCACTTATCTCAGGAAAGCTATCTTTATTTCACAAACACTGTAAAGTGTATTTCGACAGAAAAAAAAATCGATTTAGCATCAGCAACATCGAATTATCAAATGGGAGGAGCTGGAGATGCATACGAACAATATTGTATAGACAAAAATTAAATTCGTATATTCAACATAATGGGTCCTGAATGCACATATCGTTTATTCCTTGTAAAAATTCGATTTAGCGTCAGCAACATTAAATTGTCAAGTGGAAGGAGCTAGAGATGCATACGAACCATATTGTATAGACAAAAATGAAATTAGCATATTCAATATAATGTGTCCTGGACGCACATATCGTTTATTCGTTGTAAACATACGAATAAGAGTCACTATAATATTTCATCTCTTAAAGTTATTTTCACTTCTGACAGCAGTCGCCGAGCCTGTCTGCTTTTTTCTAAGTTCCAGTGAACAGAATTCCATTTGTCGTGTATTAAGCAAACGCACTTAAATCTAAATTACTCCAATTTGTTTTAAACAAAATCAAAACTCTATCTATTGCCGCATATGGAATGATTTAGCAAAAACCAAACATTTTATAAAACTCTGTTTTCCAACTCTTTATTCAAGAGCGCGGGCTATATTGCTACGCGGCTGCTGCTGCCTTTATTTTATGTATTCCATTTCGCAATCCGCACTCTAAAATAAATGGTTTTTATTATAAATTTCCATTGTGTGTTCCATTCTGTTCGGGAAAAATGTTTTTTAATTTTTTGTTTGTTTTGTATTCTTTTATATTTTTTATATTTATTATGTGGAAAAACGCGTAAAAAGAAAATTTATTAACAATAATGTAAATAGGCAAAAGCTCGCGGCCACAATAATCCGCAATGTTTTTTTTTGCGCTTTGTAATCAATTATATAATCCATTGTGTGTTCGATTGAAAGTTTATTGAATAATTTTCATAATAAAACCGCGTAAATAAGTTTGTTTTCAGTCCAACAGTCAGCCCGTTCGACAGTCCGACAATCTCACAATCCATAGTCTATTTATCCCATAGTAAGTCAATCCCACAGTCAGTCAGTCCCACACTCTTACAGTCAGTCAGTCCCACAGTCAGTCAGTCAGTCAGTATATTAGTTTTCAGTCCTACATTTAGTCAGTTCGAAGGTCAGATAATCTCATAATCCGGCAGTTACACAGTCAGTCAGTCTTATAGTCTATTTATTTCATAGTAAGTCTATCTCACAGGCAGTTTGTGCCACAGTCAGTCTGTCCTACAGTCAGTTACTCCAACAGTCAGTTAGTTCTATAAAGTAAGTCAATCTTACTGTCAGTCAGTCCCACAGTCAATCAGTCCCACAGAAATATATTGCAAGTATACTAGCAAATAAAAAGTCATGTTCAAATAAATTTTATTAAAATTAGTCAATTTATTCTTTGCAACATGAAAATCTAAATTTAAAAAAATGTATGGGAGCTCCGTTTTTTCTTCTTTTTTTTGGAAGAGACCCGAAATACTAATCTGTGTTACTTACTATAGTATCAGTATACTATCGCGGATGCCATATGGCACCTAGCACTGATCGAGGAAAAAAATTCTCACGACTATATCTTTTACTATATCACAGGTGGAGTGTTGTCAGCAGCTCGCACTAGTTATATTTTTTGGTGATAAGTGGGGCGGTTTTTTACACTATATGAGGAACCATATCAGTTAGTGTCATATACGGCTTTAAGTGACTTCCGAACCACTGCGATCGCTTTTTATTTTTTAGAAAAACACCTGCGAATAAAACTTGTTTGATCCTACGAGTCTCGAACCCGCCTCTCCATCTCTACCACCTAATATGGTGATGCCATATTATGGAATCAGATCTTTGTGGGAGTTGAGTGAGTGCAAATAAAAATCTGTTAATGCAAAAACTATTTTTTAGTCATTATTAACAATATCTGAGTTTCATTAAAAAAATCCACTTTTTGACCTCCCGCGGTGATATGGTTAATTATGATATAGTAGCTCGATTTTTTCATTCCTAACCAATAGTAAGCTTAGGAATGTAAAAATCGATAACGATTTTATAGCATAAAAGGAAGACAATTTGGCTTACCAATCCAGATTAAATAATAATAAATGTTTTGTTTCAAGGATTTTATTCCTTTAAAGGCATTTAAATTTACATTTTTCTTATAGAAATGTACATTTTATACCAAAAAGGATTACAGGTTTATACATTTTTACAAATAATTCAATTTAAATGTGGAGAAAATCCTCTGTGCGGTGAATGAGAATGTTCGCAGCAGCTAATAACTGTCTAGTCTAGAAAATTTAATATAAAATATTTAGATAAGGCATTAAAATTTAAAGCTCCCTCCACCTCATACAAAGCCACAAAACCTATTCAAAAAACATTGCATAAAGCTCATTATTTTGTTGACTTAATCATTTAAAAGAACATTCCCCTAGTATTTATAGTAGTAGTGTCTCTATATGATAAAATATAAAATTTTTGTTCACTCTATTATATATAAATACGACAAAAAAATTAAACAATTAACTTTTATTATATTAAAAGCATTTTTACATAATATTTTACATAATGTCCGCATTAATATATGTAGAAGAAGAAGACCCTTTTTATGTTGGGAATCTGGTCTCTGGAATTATATGCTCTATATTACTGGAGTATATAGTACAAAGCACAAGTTATGTATATACCGTATAACATACAATTGAAATAGTTTTAATCTCTAAAATGAATAAAATTTAATGTAGATAATACTTAATAATAATAATAATATACAGAGCTAAGTTCCATTCTGTATAGTTAAATCGTTAAAGTGTAAAGAACATTTTATTATTATATTCTAATGCTCTGAAATTCAGATATTTCATTTTATGTATAGACGAAACTATTCCCTATATTTCTATTTATGTTCCAGAGATTATAAATGGTATTTATATATTATATTATATTTCGTTGACTATATAATGTATATTATATGGGTTCATCTTGTGTATTATAAATTGTATTTGGTTTTGAGCTTTTATAATTTGTGTGTACACTGTACATTGCTGCGGAGATGGCAGCATTAAAATTATATTTGCTGCTTAATAGACTACCTTTAAGCAAATATCGCATTGTACTTAAACTGACACCATTAACAATATCCTTCGTATATTGTCTTCCAAAAGACATAATTAAAAATGAAAAATGTTCAGAATTTTTTAATAAACTAGAAAATAACAAATAAATTCATTGCTAGTGGTGATTAGAATGCAAAACATACTTTGTGGAATTCAAGAGTAGGCACAAAAAGAGGCAAAGAACTGCTAAAATCAATGCTAGAATATAATCTCAGACACATATCTAGTGGCAAACAAACATATTGTACACAACAGATAGACAAAAAGTCTCAGGCCCTTTAGACTTTTGTATAATAAAAAGTATATTATCTAATTATGTTAATTATGTTGCTTTGATTTATCCTTGGAGAGTCGGAAAAAAATCTGGTAGCTGCACAATATATTACCTTATAATTTGTACTACCATGGTGTGTAACAGATACCAGCAAAGCGAATAAGAATAATAATAATATAATATAAGAATGTACTACAAGGCTGTTTTGCCGCTGCATTTTTTTACCTCGCTACCATCAAATTTAATTTACCATAGCAACTAACATAGACTATAGAGACATAGCTATAATGTAAAAACTTTTTCAAGCTATCATTTTCTTGTGTCGTTATGTCTTATTTTAATTTTTTTTGGTTAAATATCATTTTGGTTGTGTGCATTTGCGTTCAAATAACTTATTGCTCACTTTTCGAGTACATTTCCTCTTAACAGAAAAGTTGAGAACAAAATTTAACAAAAATGAATTGGCAGTCATTTGGCACATATTTCTGACCTGCTGCCATCTCTGTTACTATACATACAATGGAAGCGTCTAACATACATAGCGTATTATAGTCTCGAATATACACAATGCACACGTCATTTTGTGGTTGTAAAATATTATGTTGGGATCCTTGAAAATCCACATCGGTTTAACCCTTTTTGCCAATTCCCGCATAAATACAACTCATACATAAATATTACACACAGCACTCGATCGTTAAATGTTGTAGTTATATATTTATAGTCTATACGTAAAGCCGTTGATAAAGCTATAAGAGGGTGTTTCGCAGCAGCTCTTCCAAAATATTCAATTTATTTCATATATATAGTTTACGCAAATGAAGCTATTTTTGCGGAAAACTTAAATATAATAAATATCATTTGCAAAACATTAACAATTTCAGATAATTATTGTTATTATTATTTTCGCACTGCGAGCTTATTTCGCAGAATTGTATATGTGGAAAATATTAACGCACTTGATATTTTGTGCAAAATTATAGTGGGTAAATATTTTCTATATTAAATTGGTTATAACTATAGCAATGTTGATTGGGCTTAAATTATAAAGAGAATCGTTTTATTTTCATGTGTCAAGTTACTTTGCACCAGCTTTAATACACACGAACTAAAATGGTTTTTGAACTTTATAATTATGTTCAGCAGCTAATTATTCTGTAGAAAATTACAAATAAATTGGAACAATCCAGACCATATATGGTTTTACTCAATTTATTGATTTACTTTGTGGGGTCACCAATCACTATCATCTTTACTCCAAATCGAAAAAGTAAAGGGATCATTTTGACTCTCTTTTCTATCTGATTCCATGGTTTTTATTGACAATCATATTTCTTTATTTATTTAATTCGTCAATGGACATAATGTCCTACTTAGTAGTACTATACATAAAGAGATACGACAATAAATTATAGAAGTACTATAGTTAGTTGGGGCTCAAATTGTTGTTGTTTTCTGTACACAATTTTACAAAATTTTTCTGTATAGTACTTCTAGTCCTACTGACACAAATGCAGGGTTGGGTACATAGCAAATGTTCTAGACGCAAAAAAATGCAATTCGAATTTTCTTAAATTGATTTTTTCTAATTAAATTGTCTATAACACAGGCGTTTTCGGTTGTTACAGTGAATTTAAAAGAACAAACCTAAATGGGGTAATACAGGGCCATATTATATTAAAATATTTTGCAATAAAATAATATTTTTTCTCATTGTGTGACTGAAAATTGCACATATTATATTATTATATGAAAAGAAATTTATTATTTATTTCATTTAATTTTATCATAAAAAATAATTTTTCGCAGAAAATTTATTATATTTAATATTTTCGTCTGTGACATATGCGAAATATATTTGATATATTTAAACGATTTAATTCATATGTACGTATATAGCGTACAGTGTGTTCAACCCTGTTAAAAATAAATTTAATATTTTCTCCGAAATGAACATTTCGCTATATTAAATAAAACATTTTATTCCTTTTTTACTAAAACGTACATTATATTATTATGAAAATAGTGTAAATAACTTGGTTAACTTAATATAGAGTGTAAAATATATAACACTTAAATATATTCATTATTATATGACGAATATATTATACGATATAATAATATTTAATATTATATGTTTGCATAAATCGTATAATATTATTATTATTATATTTGAATAAAACTAACTCTATTTATTAAGTTTTGTTCGAGAATTACACGTCTTTCAGGTAATATAGGTACTTTCTATATATAGAGAATATTTATTCATGTTTTGTAAATACAAGAGCCACATTTATACGCGGGTTTCCTTCCTCCACCGCACACGTTTACGTATTTAAAGATATTATTATATTTACAATGGAATTTTATGCGACAAACGGTGACATTTAACAATTCGGATTTATGGGGAAGCAATAAATTTTAAACTACAGAACAATCTAGAAAAACAGTATCTTTTATTTATGTATGAAATTATTGGATATACATAAGTTATGAGGACGAAATTACAAAGAAATTCTTGAATTTCTTCTTCAACATCATTGAAAGAAATTTAAAAAAAATATATAACTAGAAAATGTATTATACATCGCTTTTAAAATTCTCTTAACTGTCCTAGAATCCTTTAAAAAAAATTAAAAGGCGACCAATTCCTGAAAATAGCTTGAAATCATAAAAAAATCATAAAAATAACTTTCCATTCTAAAAAATGCCTAAAATTACTTACACATCCTTAAAAAGTTATTAGAATGTCCTACAATCCTTTAAAAACAATTTTTAATAGCAAAACATTTATGAAAATGGCTTAAACTTCCTTAAAAATTCCTGAAATCGACTTAAACATCCTTATAAATTCCTTACATTGCTCCAAAAATTCTAAAAATTTTCTAAAAATAAGTTACACATCCTTAAAAACTCCTTAAAATGCTCTACAATTATTAAAAAAAATTAAATGGCAGAAATTTCCTGCAAATAAGTTACCTTCCTTAAAAAGTACTGCAAAATACTTAAACATCTTAAAAAAATTCCTAAATACCCTACAATTATTTTACCTTTTTCTAAATTGCCAAAAAATTCGAAAAAATAAAAAAAATAATCAGAAATTTTTAACTGTTAGACGGTTAAGCGATTTGCTGAAAACGTGTCTAAATATTGAATTATTGGAAAACTTTATCGTTTTGTGCAAGTATGCACAGGCATTCCTCTCTCCAAATATATACAAAACTTTGAACAATTTAAAATTTGTGTTTATATTTTGTGTAGAACTTGACATGTTATAGTAAAATTCTTAACATATCTATAGTATAGAACCTATACCATAGTAAAATAATATCTATAGTAGTAGCTCCACTAAAACACTGCAGCAACATTATAGTTTAGTTTTCCACATGAAAGATAGAAAATGGAAAATATATATTTTAGATTAAAATCAATAATAATTTGTAAAATACATTGGCTATAAAATTTATATGAGGCATATTATAAGAGCTTGCTGCTTCCTATATAAACATTGTACAAAGTATACGTACACCTAGCCCACTGTTAACATCAGTTTCAATTTCACAATAATAATATTTATATATTACAAGTGTTTCGTTAAAATCGCTAAGTGTTGTTTTTGATTTTTTCAGATTGAAATCGTCTCAAAAAACAATCAGTCAGTCAGCAGACTCATATTCAGTCCTGCTCATAGTCAGTCAGTCCCACAGTCAGTCAGTCCCAGAGTCAGTCAGTCCCAGAGTCAGTTAGTCCCACATTTAGTCAGTTTCACAGTTAGTCAGTCAGTTTCACAGTCAATCTGTCACAGTCAGTCAGTGTCACAGTTAGTCAGTCCCACAATCAGTCGCACAGTCAGTCAATCCCACAGTCAGTCAGTTTCACAGTCAGTCAGTCCCACAGTCAGTTAATCCCACAGTCAGAAAGTCCCACAGTCATTCACTCCACAGTCAGTTAGTCTCACAATCAGTCTAACAGTCAGTCAGTTCCATAGTCAGTCAGTTCCACAGTCATGTCAGCCCTTGTCATATATTATGTTTCGTCCTTCGACTCATCAGCATATATGGACATTTAATCCTTTATCCGTATGTATCGTGTAAATCGAGGGCTGTATGTAGTTATTGGGTCTCTATATGGCTACGATATTATCTTTTATCTTACATATTATTATGTTCTCCACAAAATACAAATAATGGTTTAGAGATTAAGCGATACAGAGCTTTTACAATGTTCTTGCAAATAATAATAACGATAATCATTAGACATAGAAAAGAGCAAATAGTGCTGTTGTTATATAAGTAAGTAAACTGCAAATAATAAATTATTTATTTCAACAATGTTCTGTGTCTTCTTCTTCTGTTCCTTCTTCTTATCTAAACAAATAGTATACAAATATTGTATATTTGCCCTAAATATGTTGTGCCCCAATTCGATATGTACAGGAATTCGATTAAGCCATTCGATAAATATACTCAAAATATGTTTAGAATAAATATTTGTTTGCCAGAGAGCTAAATAATATTCAGTTATTAGAATATTTTCCATATTCGTTTCTTCTTGTCGAAATAAGTAGATAAATAAATATTAAAATGCTTCAAAAATAAATATGACCTTTATGAGTTGAATATCTAAATTCCTATGCCATACGCAATTGTATGTCTTTATATGACATTTATATCCTTGTTCAGAATTTAATAAATAAATAATCGTTAAGCTAATATGGTCCCCCTATACTTATAACAAATCCAAAAAAAAAAACAAATTTAAATAATTTTCTTTGGAAAAGTTGTTTTTTTAATATTCACAAGTAGTATAGCCTGGTATAGGTTAGGTTTTATTAAAAATATATTCGGCAACATTATATGCTCTAGCATACTTTTAAATGTAATATGTTGGGAGCAGAAGGCATATGTATGTATAAGCAGAAAAGTATATTATTACAAATTTAATATTTAAGACTTATTAATAAGTTAAAACCAATGTTTTCTGTATACATAAAAAAAAGTCAGTGACGAGCTGTTTTTGAGTGTGACTGTGATCTGTAAAGCTAAAAATCTTGGTAAAAGAAAATGTCCTTATTGAAAATCTTCTAAATTTCGTTTCACTTTTAGTGAATCGGACAAAACATATTATTAAATTTGAAATTTAGGAACAGGCTATTCGGTCATCTAAAAGTGAATACTTTTGTAAAATTATTGGCTCTACCTTTCGCCTGAGCCTTCAAAAAATATGATGTCCTTACTCATATATTATCGACAAGAGTTGACATGAGTTGAGTAAAGTCATCATATTTTTTGAAGGCTCAGGCAAAAGCTCTATAATATTACAAAAGTATTCACTTTTCGTTGACCGAATAGCCTGTTCCCCAATTTCAAATTTGTTACTATCGAAAAAAGTAAATGTTTTATTTTAAAGAATTATTATAGTTTTGCAAGCCTCTATCGATTTTCTTTGTCAATTTAAAAATGTCAAAGAAAAACTAAACAAAAAAGGATTTTTATCCTATAAAAAAAATCTTTGCTCGCCACTGCTTTTAAGCCTCTATACCACTACTATCCCCAACGCACCTCATTTTATTACATCAATTTGTGGATACAAATCTGATAAACAAAAACGCAAATCTCTGTTGGTGATGTTTTTTTGTTGCGTGTGCGTTTAGGAAGATTGAATTTACTTCTATTTTATAAAATCTTAATTTTCCTCGTTGCCAAAGCAATTTCCCTCTCTTAGGCCGATAGGGCGAACATTGAGTTTTTGTTTTAAATTAAATACATTATTAATTGAATTTGTTAGAATTATTATAAACTAAACTTAAAACAAAGTAGAGATATGTTGCTGCTAATATCTAAAATTTCATGAGCCCATCAATTTATTTGTACAGAGTAAAAATTACTAAAAAGTTAAATTAACCAAGTTTTGTTCAAATGTCTACATTTAAATATTTGTTATTAAACAAGAATTAGTTTTAACAATCACTATATAAATGTTCTTAGTATTCGCATACTCTGTTTTATATCTTTGGCCGCCATATTTATGCCGCCATTTTAAATTTTGAAATATTTATATAAGATTTGAACTATATAGTTAGAAGGGCTTCTAAACATTGAATAATCCAAGTTAACCAATTTTTTTCTTAAATTGTCTCTATAGGTTGGTTTGTTGGTTAGAGTGGTAAGCCTAGATCAGACCTAGAGCTGGGCTTCAATCAGCATAGACTGCCGTTTTGATACCACACATTAGAGAACCTTTGTTTAATTGATTGAGCCGCTCAGAGTCCAGCTACTTTGTGAAATTATTGAACATCAGTAGCTCCCTAATATATTTGCCGGCGAGTTGATCTATGTAATTAAATAGTAGATATAAATATTTTGATCTACCCAAAGCTGGGCAGTCACAGAGAAAATGCTCGATTCACATTATGAGGGATGCCCAACCTGGATGCGTGAACTTCGATAACCCAATGGCCGGAAGTTACCGTCTGGAGATGTCCACACGAGACACTCTACAAGGGCATCCGTTATTTTTTTGTTGTAAGATGGCCAGGTCTTCCTGGCCCTACGACATGACATGGAGTTTTACCATCTCAAGTCAGTTATACGCATGAAGTGCGTTTGAATCTTACTATTAATAAGATTTAGAGATGGATGCACTTCCCAAGCTTGGCTCGCATCCAGAGTAGAGCCAAGTCTGGCCAGAACGTCAGCTCGCTCGTTACCAGCAATGTTGTTATGTCCTGGAACCCAAATAAGAGTGATGTCATACTGACTCCCAATGATTGAAAGTTCATCATAGCAATGCTAAACAAGTTTAGAAGAGATATTAGACGAGTTTAGTGCTAAGATAGCAGTTTGGCTATTAACAACAATCGTAACACTCTGCCTGAAAGTTCTATTAGCTCACACCCGCCTACAGGCTATCAAAATGACAATACTTCTGCTTGAAAAACACTTGCCGTATTTGGAAATCTAACTAATTCTGATATATTAAGATTTTCAAAGTAGATTCCGGAACCAACACCACAGTCCATTTTGGACCCATGTGTCAAAGCCATCCAATGTGTGGTCCATTGCCCACTGTTCTCCGATTGGGAACTTTGTATTAAATTTTTTGTTAAGATATAATCTAGGAACTAGATAGTCTGTAGTTTGGGTCGTCACCGTTCCAACTATTGAGATAATTTTTCTGTGACCGTAGGAGCTGTTTGCCCAATACCCAGATTCTCTTATTCTGATGGCACTGCAGCTGGCACTACTTTTGATATGTATGTCAGGTGGAAGAAGGTGTGCAATTACATGTAATGCCTCCAAGGGCATAGATCCCAAGGCTCCAGTAACCCCAAGCATTGCACTGCGCTGAACCCTACCTAACTCGATACCGTTTTATCCTTTTTCTACAGCTAGCCACCATACTAGTCACCCATACGAAAGAATATGTCTTACAATGGTTGTAAAGATCCACAGGATCATTTTAAGTTGGAGTCCCCATGTTTTGCCGAAAGTCTTCTTGCAAACATAGAAAGATACGCTAGCTTTTTAGCTCTTTCTATAACACCTAAATACTTAGCTCTGGAGCATATTACCAGTGTGGTACCTCCCAACTTTGGAAGCTGCCACTCTGCAGTTTAAGTTTTGGTTATAAATGACACAAGATTGGTTTTCTCCGGGTTTACAGATAGTCCACATTCCGCAGCCCATCGATCAACTAAAACCAAAGCCTTTCCCATAATATCGCTAATAGTGGGTAGATTGAATCCAGACTCTAATACGACAAGGTCGTTCGCAAGCCCCAAAGCCATTGCTTTCTAGTTGACAAAGTATTTTATCAATTACGAGAATCTTTAATAAAGGAGACAATATACACCATTCTGAGGTGTGCCCCTATTAGCTTCGTTTGAAATTTGGCACCCACTCAGCTTAGCCTGAACTATTCTGAACTTGAGGAGGGTTATTATCCAGGTAATCCATTCTTGATTGATATTTACAGCCTGGAGAGAACTCCGGATAGAATCTACGCGTACATCATTAAGGGCTCCATTGTCTCTATAAAAAATTTTAAATTTCAACAGATCATCAAATTTGTATGGGAACTCTCCTTTTCCTATGACTTAGAGACTTAAATTGCAATAAAATAGTATAAATGAGCTCTTTGCGATACCAAGGCGTTGAAATTATAATTAAAATGTAATGAAATGTTTTGTTAAAATTTATCTATAATAGAAATCTTAATACTATAAGGAAAGCAATTTTGCATATCGCAGAAATATCTCTTTACCTATAGTTCGCTAAACGCTATCATTAAAATAAAAATTCCCATAAAGCTTTTGTTCTGGCACTCGCATAATAATAAATTATTTTCTTCCGATTTTAACCCCAAATCTTTTGAAATAATCAGCAGACTTATTGATTATTATATAATGAAACTCTCTGCATCAGCAGCTCACCTCATCTCGTTTCCGTTCATTATTATTATTTTAATCTTTAGTTTAAATAATTGCCACACCTTTCCAGCTTCCAGTTTCCTATAAGCCACTATCTACTTTATATACGATTCACTGAGCTTTAACAATGCCACATTTTCTATATTCTGTATAAATATTCGCATATAAAGCTCCTCTCGATATTATCAAAATGCATATTTAATTTTTACCATTTTTACCCGTAATATAGACGATTTTATAATAACTCTAAAGAGGGATTCACAGTGCATTTGCACAAGATAATAAATTGTTGGTAAATGTTTGTTATTTTAAATATGAAATAGATAACTCTGGTGGTTATTGGAATAAACTGTAGGCTTTCTTGTGGGTTTTTCTTAAATCGAGAGTTCTCTAAAATTACTGATGAAAAACGACTATGCTCTAAAAAACTTAAGGCTGAATATAAATGACCTTCGCTGGGAACTACACTAGAGAAACTTAATGCGCAACTTTTTTCCATTTAGCTCCTCTAGCTCGATCCACGTAGTAAAATAATTAAATTTTGTATAATATTTGCTTGTATGCACCTTTAAACTTGTATAGTTTTAGGTCTTTACACTAATTTACAGCACAAGGTTCCACCGATTTTTTTTTTAACAAAATTGTTAAATGTTTGTCGAACATTTTGTAGAAGCACATTTGTAAAAATTGATCGAATTTTTTGCAGTAAGACTTAAGAAAAAAATTCTAAATTGCCCAGATGTGAGAATTGGCTGCACTCTGTGTATTATATCTAATATAGATAATATGAAACTTATTTTCAAATCGTGTCGCGTGTCGCAAAAGAGAAGAAAAATTCAAATAAAGCTCTCGCATTATAAATATAGACATTTAGGTATAGATAGATAGAATTTCTGCATACATTATAATATTCTGAATATCGATTTCGGATTAAGTATAGAAAAAAAATTATTATTTTTCATACAAAATATTAAAAAAAAAATCTACCAACCTATACCAACTATAACATTCCCATTTAAATTTAGATAGCAAAAAAAACTCTGACTGTCTATGGGCATCTTCTACGTCTACCCGCATCTTCCAGGTATAATATTCTGCGTCGTTTAAATTAAATTATTCTTTTTTTTAAATATTTAACAAAAAAAAAACTTTCTGATATTAAAAAATAGTAAAGTGCAATAATATTCTGCGCCATGTCGAATAAAATTATTCTAATAATATAAAAATGTGACATTAAAAATATTCTTTTCTCCATTTCGCATTATTATATTATATATTTGCAATATGGTTTTTCTATCCTATTTCAGTTCATTTGCATACAAAATTAAAAAAAAGAAAAAGAAAATGTTTTTCCAGCATTTTCTATATATACAGACGGAAGTTATAATATAGATACTTTGTGATTTTATTGGCAACAAAAAATTAAATTGATTTTTCTCTGTATATTAGAACGCTGAATATAAACTGTTAGTATAAAATTAAAATAAATTTTTCAACCATTAAATTTTATAGACTTTTATTAGAATTTATTGTATAGACATAAGAGAGGGCTGAATATTCCATAGGAGAAAGGGAAGCTTTGCTTAGCTTACTCTTGTTTTTTTACAAAACAAAAATTGACACATACTGAAGATCCATCAAATTATTGCTTTTGTACATGCAAAGTGAACTTATTGGTCTATATGCTTCCAATCATTTATAATATCTCGCTATTTACCAACTCTCTTTTTACCAAATATATTCTGTAAATCTTCATCTTCATGGCTTTGTGTGAAAATTGTTCGATTGTAATCAAGTAAGGAAAGAATTAGTAATTAAAAATATCTTAAGTATAGCCCATAGTCTAAAATAATTTCTAGTATTGCTTCTCATGCCTTAAATCTCACTTCTGCACTGGTAATGTACACGTATTTGGTTGTTTTTCGGCATGGTACTATAACTTGATAAGGTAAAATATTGCACAGATTTTGACTGTATCTCTTTTCTCTCATGACTATAGACTACGTCTTCTGTGTACCAAGCGCTATTTTTTTATATGTAAAATCGTGAAAATTTTCAGAAATAAATTTTATTATTGTGTTAATTTACTTAATTTTCATATGAGTTAAAGACAATATATTAACGAACCAAATTCAATATTTTGTTTTGATAAATTATGATAAATTGTAATTTTTTTGATTTTTATGTTAACATGAGTAAAGTTTACTTCACCGTTACATCACCGAAAAAATTCCCCTTCATGAGGGGGAGTATTAAGAGTGTCCCCACAACTTTTTTTTGTTTTGGAATTTTTTTTAAGGGAGGGGAAGGTTAAAAGTTTGTATGGGGAAATTAAAAGAATGTCATATTTTGATGATAATATGTATTCAAATGATAAATGAGGTCCTTAAAAAGAAATTTTGTATTGAAAAGTTTGTATAGAAAAATTAAGAATAACCCCTCCTTCATTTAAATAAGGAGATTAGCCGCCTAAGTCTAACACAAAATTTTCACTGAAGACCTCCGTTATCATTTTAATAAATAATATCATCAAAATATGTCATTCTTGTAATTTCCCTATACAAACGTTGAACCCTCCCCCTCTTGTTAGGAGATTTTTTCAATCTTAAATCTAAAAGAAAAAATATGTGTGGTGACCCCCTTATTACTATCCTCCCATAAAGAAGAATGACTATATATTTCAAGGGTATGACACGACTATTTCAATGATAGAATACTTATTTATGAGATTAAGAAGGAATAAACACCGTATAACTAAGGTTATTAGATTTTTTTTACCGTTATTTTTGAAACACTTAAGACAAGCGATCGTCTTGGCACAGTTACTACTCATATAGCCATTGTCTACATTCATAATATCTAAAAAATGTACTCCTGAAGCTCTAGAAATATCTGGCAACCCTATGTATAACATGTGGCATTCTATATATCGGATTCTTCTAAAATATAAGATTCATGGGGGGTTAATATTCTGAGATTCGACGATTACAGTGCTTTTATCGCTAGGTTGAAACATCTGAACGAAATTAAATTTATATCTAACGAATTACGAGTCCAAAATGACATGTAAAAGTTTGGTTAAAATTAAACGGGTTACAAATGGTCGAACACTAGAAGGAAGCAATTCTGATATCTAGGCGAAGGTCAAAGTATTGGTTTGTGCACAGAACAAAATCGGTACTATAAAAATAGGACCGATAAAAAATCGCTCCAATTTGTTGACAGTTGCCGCATTATTTCAAAGGTGGAGTGTTGTCCGCTACTCGTACGAGCAATATATGTTTTTTGGGATCAGTGGGGCGTGTTTTAACACTATATGAGGAACCCTATCTGTTGGAGCGGACCAATAGCTTTAAGTGACTTCCGAACCACTTTTAATTTTTTTTAAACACCTGCGAATGAAAAGTGATAGTTGTGAAAATTGGTTGATCCTGCCGAGTCTCCAACCTACAACCTCTTAGAGCACAAAGCCGTAACGCTATCCACTGCTCTATGCTGACTACATCCGGTCACAATAAAACGACTTAAAAATGCAAAAAAAAATCTCCTCAATTTTGACTTCTAAAAACAATATTTTTCTCGCAGTAAAACAAATATTATAAAATTATCCCTAATCAGATCAGAATTATAAAATTTTGCATTTTTCTTAACTTTCCAAAGTTTTTAATAAAATATACACGATTGTAATAAAGATTAACCCAAATTTCTAATAATAATTTTCTTTTCATAATCTTTTCAATCCTTTTTTCGATATAAGTAACTATTATAAACCTAATTTCCCGCTCCCGTCGAGGGTCCCGTCCTTATATATAGATAAAATGCGGATATTGAGAATTTTACTATATTATGGCTTAAGGTTACACGGCATACACTTGTTATAATGTTATAGTGTCTAGAAGAAAGTTATAAAAGTGGAAGAAAAAAAACTTTTTCCTCTATAAAATTTGTAAATTGTATTGTGTGTTCGCCTTACGAGCGAGTTTAAAGTTATATTAGTTTCTTAAGTTTTTTTTTCTCGCAAGCAGCAGCCAGATAAAACTACTACGAGCTGCTTATGCTATAAGAATTAAAAGCAATTAGTGTAAATTTCCAAAATATGTTGTGAAAAAGTTGAGCTGATGCGAGAAAACACATATTTTGTCTATCCTATAATTTAATTTACACACACATATTCACATCACTTATGGGTGTGTGTGTATTGAATTTTAAATAGTTTAAAATGTAGAAGTTTAACTGTTTTATTAAGTTTTACATAAAATTCGTCCTTTTTCCTAGTTTTTCCCATCAGAAAAAAAACTTTTTCTCAATTCGTCTTTTCTATATAATATAGTTAGTATAGCAAGTAACTCATTTTCATCTTTAACTTAGTTATATGTAACTATAAGTTTTTATGTAGCACACATTGTAACACAGAATTTATGTAAATTAAGTTTTCTCATATAAGTATAATATTCAAAATGTACACTGAAAGAAAAGCTTACGTTAGTGAGTCTGCTACATACATGACAACTGGAATTTTTTCCACTGGAACGTAAAAAAAATGTTTTGTGTGAATATTATACACCTTATACAATATACATGAATGCAAATACATGTTTAAAAATTATAATAAATTTAACCGAAAAGTATACTAGATCTACTGGAAAATCTCAAAAAGTACGTACTAATTTATCATGTAATACCACATGACAACTGGACTTTGACTATCTCAATCTCGCATACAAGCAAAACTAGAGTTTGTGTAACTCAAAAAAATAGAAGAGAAAATTATATTTGTGAAAACACACAATACATTGCATTACATTTAGTATTTCAATGTGTTTAAAATTGACCGAATTAATTAATACATACG
>JANSTW010089668.1:0-18728 GCA_027564275.1 Diadocidia ferruginosa | reverse complement strand
ATGTTTATGTAAGTTTATAGTTTGAATTTTTATTGGTTGATGGCAATAAAATAGAGTTGGATTTATTTTGGCCGGTTTAAGTTGAAGAGATTATTAATAAATTTACTTTATTTACTTAAGAATAACATTTTTTGTTTTCTAATTATAAAAAATTAGCTATTATTGTTTTATAGTTTTTCTTTGCATTTAATAGCATTTTTAACCCAACCAAATAAATAATGATAATTTTTTAAATGTTATTAACTAAAAAAAAAGTTAAAACAAATTAATTTTATAACGAATATTTTTTAAAACGTAAATTATATATTTTTTTGTTTAGTTGAAAGCTCTAAAAATTGCGTCTGGCTTTAAACAAAAACATATGGATAAAGTTGCATTTGTTTTTTGTTTAAAAGACCCGGCTAAAATTGATATAGCAACAAAGCTTATTAAGGTAATCTTTGTATTTTCCTTTCTACTAATTTTTTGTTTTTAGTATATTATAAAAAAGGATGTTTTGAAGGCTGTCGAATGGATTATTCTGTTAGATTTACGTGATAATTTTGACATGATATTTAAAGAGGTAAGTTTTTAAGCTTATTGTTGGCAATGGCATTTTACATCCAAATTACATTTTTAATGACATAATATTTTCTATATTAAATTCCTTAAAATAAGTGATTGTTTTAAAGGTTGTGTGTCATTTGTTTTTGCTCAACCAACAGGTTTTGCTTGAAAAATTTGTAGGCGAGCCGCGCTATCGCAAGTTAAAACTTATTGCATATTTTGATGAAATATTGCAACTTGAATTGAAACATTTTAAAGGGCGAACTGAGCTTGAAGAGCTAGTTTTAAGTGAAGTAAAGCGACTAGAGAAAACGGCATCTAAGTATATAAAACTTTATGACATTTCCGAAGGCGAAGTGCCTAACGTGTTAAGCTATAGATCAAAAAGTGCACTTTTGTTTCATCACTACCGATGGGCTAACAACGAAATGACTTTAACTAATTTTGAGGAAATTGCACTGGTAATTTTTTGAAGTGAGTATTAAAATAATTTTTTTGTGTGAGTAATTATTTAAAAGTTTAAGACTTTAATAATATAAGGGCAAAACTTTTTGTAATGACGAAGTATAAAATTTTTTTTGTTAGTATAAAATTTTTTTTTTGGATTATGCATCCAAAATAAAACATTTTGTTTTATTTTTACGATTTTTAGGTTATGTTAAATTTTTTCAGCATGCAATGAGCAATAGTTCTTTTATTCGACAATTCTATTTGGATTTTTTGTGTTCAAAAAATTTATATAAAAATGCGATTTATTTTGCGTTTTGCTTGGGAATGAAGCTGACACAATTTCCATCTCGACTTTCTAAATTTTGTGCTGACAATGCTGACGTAGTAGAAATAGCAAAAGTGGATGCAGAAAAGTGAATTTTTAAAACTTAAGCAATTTTTTTACTTACATTTAATTTTTAGTAGTGAATTTCTTAGTCTGTTATTTCTCTAATGTTTATGGTTCAGTTATTTACTAATTTAACTAAATGTGGACTAGAATTTGGTACTTTAAATTCCTCTTGTAATTTTTTAGAAAATTAATTGACAAAAAAGGGATTATTGAACAGCATAGTACACAGGATTGCGAATTGCCCGACGGGACACCCGTCTTTTTAGTGGTAGATTGGCGTGGAATTAAGCGCATGATGAAAATATTGGACGGCGAACAAATAATTGGTATTGATACAGAGTGGAAGCCACATTATGCTTATTTTATGGAACAGTATGATTTTGTTAATTTCAAAAGCTTTTCGATAATTGTGGTAAAAAATTGAGAAATTTTTACAAATTGAATATCTATTTTTATTTTTATTTTTGTTGTTTATAAACGAAATAAATATTTGGTTGGATGGAATGATTATTTATGAGAACATTTAATGTTCTATTAATAAACGATTCAATATATTCAATTGGATTTTACAATACGTATTAATTTAAAGCACATTAATTTATTTTAGAATTGCCTTAATTCAAATTGCATGTTCAAACGCCGTGTTTCTTGTGGATGTAGTTATACTTGAAAAGCGGCTTACTGATAAGCAGTGGCTAGAACTTTTTAAAATGTTATTATGCTCGGATGATTGTCGGAAAATTGGTATAAAAAAAATTTTTTTGCAATAATTAAAAAAAAATTTAGGATTTGATTTTCGTAACGATTTGCGTGTGTTAAAAAGTACTTTTCCATTTTTGTCTTTATTGGAGCGGGATGTAAAACACATTGTGTGTATGTATAAATTAATACAGGAGGTTTATTTATATGTTTTTTTAATGTTTTTAAGTACTATTTCATTTAATTTTTAAGCATTACTTATATCAGTTATGTATTTAATACGAATATAAGGTTTACAATGTTTTTTTCTGTGAAAGACTTTTGCGTAAAATTTTTAGTTTTTTTAGATATTGCTGACGCCAGAAGCGGAGCGTTTAGTCTTCCCAGGTAATTTTAAATTAAATATGTATTAATAAAATTTTCAATCATATTTTTGTTTCCTTCTAGATGGCAAAAAAGTGAGCAATTTGGGGCTTTATGACATTGTTAAATTTTTTTTAAATATTGAATTGGATAAGTCTGAACAAAATAGTAATTGGATGGAGAGACCGATGCGATCGGAAAGTAAATTTTTAATATGATGTAATTGTATTTACTAATCTGTTTGAATAAGACACTGAGATCTTAAATTAAAATCAGTTTGAAGGCTTACGTATTATTAAATATATAAATTTATAAAATAAACTTACTATAATATATTTTAGACTCTGGCACAAAAAAATTAATAAAAAGTTTATTTTATTTTTAGAAAAGATTTATGCCGCTTTGGATGCGTTTTGCTTACCGCAATGCTTTGAAATTGTTGCAAAGCGTTTATCAAAGTATTGCATTAAAGTTTTTAATTTCAACATTAAATTTTCTTATACTTTTATTTATAAATATTTTTTGATAATATACGACTTTTTTTTATTTTTTTTAATATAAACCAACGTTTCTTGCTTTTGCGTTTGTTTTTGTAAATATTTTTTGTCTCAACTATATTTTTTTGTAGCAATTTTAGACTCAAAAATCAAGAAATCCTTAATCGGCTTCAATCGGCTTCTCTTGTTTATTTTGTGGAAGCAAAAGATTTATCTTCAAGAGTAAACCAAGATCCCGAAACAGGCGAATATTTTTCAGCGGAGCTTTGTGAAAATGATGCCGATTTTATTAAATGTATTTTGGTATGTCTATTATTTTATATATAACGAAATAGTTTTATGCATTTAAGCTACTTCTTTTAAACAAAATTCAGAAAACTATTTATTTAAAAAAAAATGTTTAGTGAGGGCTAATAAAAACTTTTGAAACCGGTTTTTCAGAATACAACTATGGAATTGGAAGCAAAAGCTGATCAAAAAAGTAGTTTTAAATCAGTCAATGATGTTTGCTTTGCTATGGACTCTATGCTTTTTGGTTTGGGTAAAAACTTAAGAAAATGCGGTTTTGATACTGAACTGATTAAAGAACGCCAAAATTTGATCACATTTTGCATTGCGAATTCTAAATTTATTGCTGTGAGTACAGGCAAAGGCTTCAAACAAGTAAATTCTTTTTTTAAAGAGCCAATTATTTTAGACTTTTTAATAATTCATCATGTTTATGTTTACTTTCTAAAAAAATTTTTTAAGGTCAAGATTCCAAATTTTTAAAATAGTATATCTATTTGTATTTTTTATCTTTTAATTTATCCTTCTTATGAAGTTGTTTTATTGAAAATATTTTTCATATCGTTGTTACAGAATAATACCTTTTAGCTGGAATTACATTTACCTGCTGATCATTTAGTGTGTGTTCCAGTGAATACTAACGACCCTCATCAAAACTCACGACTTGTTGCCTTCCTAATGCGCAAGCTAAATATTATTATTCATCCTAACGATATGCGGTCACGTTGTATCAAATGTAATAAACGTGCCTTTTTACATTTGTCCCGTTTTATTGTAAAAGCAATGTTTTATTTAAACGCTATACAAAAAAATATGGAATGGTTAGAGATTGGTCAAGCTGAAGTTCAAAGTGCTCTCACTGAATTATCTCAAAACTCTAGAAATAATGAAAACGACAATGATGAACAATATTCATTAATTATACACGAAGATCAAATTACGTGCAAAGCCAAATATTGTTCTGTTGATATTATGTAAGTAACATTTGAGAAGAGGGTCACTTGAAGACTATTTTTATTTTGTAAAAACATTTGGCTTTTTAGGAATCGACTTTTATTGGCCAGCCAGCATATATACCCTATTGAAATATCTGACTTGTTAAGTATAAAAAAGGATCTCTTAGATGATATCAACGCGAGATTTTACATATGTGCTGGTTGTGGAAAAGTGCAATTAACAAACACAAGGAAGAATATAGAAATTCTGTCAGAACTTAACTAACGTAGATTTAATAATAGCTCAAAATCTTTCAATGTTTTGACTAGTTTACACTTTTTTTAATAAGAAGTCATAAAGCAAATAGGATAACACTGGTGATTGTTTTGTTTGAAGTTGTTTTAAAAATAGTTGCAATAATTTATTAATACTTTTATGTTATAAAAATAAGCGATTATAAATTTAGCCATCAAGACTCATTAATCCAGTTGAAATAGGTAAATGTATATGAAAAACTGTTAAAATAATTAGCTTAGACTTGGATTAAAAAACTAACAAATACAATTGCAATATAATTATTGTCTAAAACTATGCCGTCACTTTTTCACTTTTTTAATCATTAACAAACATTGTAAACGTTAAAATTCAATGTTCTGTAAACTTGGCAAAAATCAATAAAGATCATGCAATAATAATAGCAGTGTTTAGTGTCGTAGAACCAGAAAGCAAAGAACAAAAAATGTTATACTTATCAAAACTAGCTTTGAAAAAGCGATTGCACAAATTCTTCGTAATCTAGTGCACCGGCAATAGTTCGACCAGAAACAGCATCAAGATACGGTTTCATGCGCTTTATGCAATATTCGGCTTGTTCCGGACTCAAGTTCTAAATAAATTACCTGGTTCATAAAGGAATAATTGCCAGTATTATTAAGAAAAAAAAATTAGATATTTTAAAAGTTAAAACAGTACCGCATAAAGTTCTTCTGCAGTAACGTAACGACGTAAATCTTTGCTAAGAGCACGAAACGCCATCTCTATGTCTTCACTCGAGCGCACATTCTCCGTTTCCTTATTGATCATAAAGCTCATGTATTCTTGTAAGGTTACATAACCATCTCTGAAGAATTAAATGAAAAGATTAAGATGTAACTTTAATTGCGGAATAACAAAAAAACCTGTTTGGATCGACCATATCGAGAATTCTTTGAAATTCTGGCTCAGGCTGACCTTCATCCACCATAGGCAAATCATAACCAAGTGCTCTCAGGCAGCTCTTTAAAAATTTTCTAGTTAATATTTACTTATTTTATATTATTATAGGACTAGTAAAGTAATTTTGCAAATAATTTACCTTGAATTGTTGATGATCAAGACGACCAACCTTCTCCTAAAAAAGGTTTTATAATAGTCCTTTAAAATACTCCAATAGTTAAAAAACCAATGTTTTTAATTTTTATCGTTTAAAATTTTTTTCAAAAGAAAAAAAATTACTTTATCGAAATGTTTAAACATCATAGAGAATTCTCTGAGAGCCTCTTCCGTAACACCAGATTGATTGCGAGCTTGAATTTGTTGCTCTAAATTGTGTTGCATTCGCATTGCTAATTGATCAAGTTGATCCCACGCTTGTGCCAACCCCACCGTAGAGTGTTCAGTATACCGATTATCAAGAATTAAGTGTTCTTCAAGCAAAGAACCCAAGTCTTCAATTTTTTTAAGCTGAGCACGTTGTGCACGAATGTCTTGTGCCTTACGTTTAAGCATATCCAACTGTTGTTCCAATGATCCACTTGCCTCCATCATTTCGGTACGAATATCTGCCAACCATTGATGGAAAGAATTAGCCTAAAAAGCATAAAAATAAGATCAAAAGTAAAATTCGTTATCCACTAAAAGAAATATTTATTGCGAACATATATTGCTAGGATAACTCAGTAAAATTAACCTGTCGAGCAAATTCGCGACGAAGCTTGTCGTTATCTTCTTGACGACGATGCTCTTTTTGCAATTCTACTTCACGTTCTTTGATAATCTTTTGCAAATTACGCCATGTCTCTTCCAATGCGTCCATAGTAAACCTAAAATGAAATAAATAAATCACAAACTTTAAATTCTATAAAGCTATATAAAAAATTGTTACCAAGTGTATGGATTCTGGCCCACATTATGCGATTTAATTTGACGATCTAGCTCTTGCAACTGAACAAAGTCGTTTTCTGCTGTAATTAATGATTTTTGAAATTCCGCATGTGCTTCACGCAATGCACGAATTTCTTCTAATGAATTGCATTTAACTGGGTCAGTAAGGTCTTCTTCAGCATTTTCAAACCATGAATTAAATGCAGATGCTTTTTTGGCAAAATTTAAATAAAGCTCTTCAATTTTTTTAAATTCTTTTTGCGCTTCAATTAATTTTTGACGCCGTCCCAATGAGTTCATCTAATTTATAATTATAATAAAAACTTTTATATACATACTAATAGCTCAAAAAAGTATTTACTTTTTTTCCTATTAGTAAAAAGAGCTTAAGTAATAAAACTTAGCTTCGCATTGTATTTTAAAAAAATAATTTAAGAATTTATAACAAAAATTTCAATATAAAAAACAAACTAGAAGCTGCTGCCAACGTGCCATAACATTAACATGACGCTTTTCAATATTGGGTGTTTGTTGATGTTGAGCAGCTACTAACTGATCTTTGAGCTCGGTAATACGCTGAATTCCTTCATGTTCAAACGCGTTCAAACCAGCATCAAAAGCGTCTTGTTTTGTAAGCAAAAGTTGTACAGAAGAAAGATCGCGACCAAGATCGTCAGAACGAACTTGATGTTCCTTTTCAGCTTAAAATTTTATTGTAAAAATTCACAATTTAAAATATTATTTTGTATGATATCTATTATAAAAAAATTTTAAATTTTAATTATAAGTAATAAAATCATTTCATTTTTTTATTTAAAAAAACACAAAATAAATTAATTTATGAAAAAAAAATTAATTACCAATCCAACTTTCTACAACGTCACATTTCCAAATAAACTGCAAGTATGCGCTATTATCACGTAATTTTTGTAAGCGAATATGCGTCAAACGTTTTACTTCTTCTAAATGAGCCAATAATTGATCAACGCGCTTTTGAATATGCGGAGCATGATGATTGCCACTCTTAACAAGTTCTTCACTTTGTTTTACTAAATCATTAATTCTTTGCTGATGAACATCTAAATCAACTTCTAAAGTATCATGCTTTTTTAATAATCCTTGTACAGCAGCCATATTGTCGCCAAAATTAGAGCTGCTTAAAATTTGTTGCTTCTCGTTTAGCCAAGCCTCTTCCTCTTCAACACGACCAACAAAGTTTTGAAATTCTTCACTTTCGTGCAACTTTTGATGTCTAAAAAAAATTAAATTACTAAAAAATAGAAATGTTCATAGAAACACATTTTTTATTATCAGATAAATTCTAAGATTTTTAAACTATGATAATCAAAACTAATTCGTTTTTTAAATTTCACTTATAAAAAACAATTAAAATCATTACCTATCACCGGTCAAATCAATAATCTGTTTCCAATTGTCCTCCAAAGCCTCCATTCGCTTTTTAATTTCAGGAACCCCTAATTCATTAGCCATAAGTAATTCAACACCTTTTGAACGAACTACTTGAACTTGTGCTTCATGTGACGCCAATTCATTATCCAAACGACGGTGTTTTCGACGTAAATTTTGAACTCCAGTTAAATCTCGACCATAATCTTCACTACTGACCAAAAGTTTCTTCTCTCTTAAAAATTTTAATTTACTGTAAATAATAATTGTGTTTTTTAAAGCAATCCCAATTTTTTTAATTTGATACATTATGTTATTTAAATTTAAAAAATAACCATTAGTCATTGAGTAAAAAGTTCAAACAAAAATAAACTCACTTAATCCAAGACTCCTCTTCGTCAATGTCGCGCAAGAATTGATGAACAGTTATAGATTTGTTTAATTTTTCACGACGTTCATTTGCCAATTCTTTAACATTTTGATAACGATCGTTAATAACCTAATAGAAATAAATTAGGTAAATGATTTTAATTTAAATATCTTGAGCAAACCTTTTTAGAGAAAAACAACGCTAACAAAAATTGACTTGAAAGCAATATAATATATTCTATGGATTTAATACAGGTGATTTTCTCACTCATTTAACTTGGCGAATATTTCCATTCATAAATAACAAATTGTTTTACAAACCTTTCGTCGGTCGTCAATAGGTTGTTTATCAAATTGCTCCGATTCCAAAAGTGAATCTGCTTGAGCATTCATTTCTGCGACACGATCCGCATGCGCTTGAATATCCGCTTCCAAAAGTTGATGTTTTTTCAACAAGTTCCCAATTGAGGTTAGGTCACGTCCATAATCTTCTGAGCTCAATAATGTCTCAACTTCGCCCAACCAGAATTCCAAGTCTTTAATAGCAGCCATAAAGCTTTTTTGTTTGTTTGCTTCTTTCAATCTAAATTTACGCAAAATGTTTTTCCTTCATTTTTTAAAATTAAAACTCCAGTAAAAACATAAATGGATATCATTAATAGCTACTAATTACAATCAGTAAAAGCTAATTTATTAGAAATACCTACCTATGACTCTTTTCAGTTGTTTTTTTCACTAAAAGCTCCCACTGATCGTTAAGCGCTTGCAATCGTTGGGAGACCGCACCCTCACCGCCCGCACATTTAGCGTGATGAATAAGATTTTGTCCAGCAGAAATTAATGTTGCAATTCGATCAGAATTTGCCGATAATTCTGCCTCAAATGCTTGCTGTTTCTGATGCTTTTGCTGAATATTAGTTGGATCCAAATAACTTTGCTCCTGAGCAATAGAAATCTTTTCGGCTATCCAATTCTCTACTTCATCAGCATCTCGACTAAATTGTTGAAGAGTTTGTGATTCACCCAATTTAGACCGTTTTTCAATAAGTGCACCTTTAAGACGATTCCAACGATCAAAAATTTGATCGCGTTTATTTGAAATTGCCTAAAAAATGTTTTTGCATTTGAATAGAAAAATTAAACTAAAAAGAAAATATACCGGAGTATCATAATGATCAGCATTAATCAATTGATTGGCAAACACTAAAAGTAAAAAATAACTAGTACAGCAAAAAATTTATAGAGTGTAATAAAAAAAATCTCCACAAATTATAAAAATATATATTTCTATATTTTATACAAAGTTTTCAAAAATGTACCTTTAAGAGCATTAATTTTTTCTTGTTGCGAGCTGATTGCTTTGTCAAAGTCTTCATGTTTTTTAATTAATGATTCAACATTATCACCAGAAGCGTCTTCCTGATTAAGGAAGGCTTCTCTTGCTGACATCCATGTATCTGCTTGTTCGCAGTCACGATAGAAGAGTTGTAATTCAAGACATTGATCCAAAATTTTTCGACGGTTAACCCATGCATCTTCTAATTGACGACGAGCATCAGCAACGTCGCGCAAACGTTGCACAACATTATCGCTAGCATAATGGCGACTGTTAATAAGTTGATTTCCAAACTGCTCAAATGCTTGAAAAGTTGCTGCACGAGCGTCAATTTCTGTTCGATAATCTTGGTGACGTTCCAAAAGTGCTTCGGCACCTAAACTTCAAATATTCATAAAGATCTGGAATGGAAATAATTTGGGAAATTTTTTAATTACGTAATTCTTTTAATTCACTCACTAAGTGTATTTTTTAATTTCTTATGATAAAAAAAAACTTTACCTGTAACATCGTTAGCCAATTCGTCACTAGACACTAATTGATTCATTCCATTTATCCATTGAATCAAATCACGATAATCGCTAAGAAAACGTTGGTAATCATAACTATCCAAAAGTTTTTCCTTGCGACTGTTTGCTTTTTGTGTCAGACGTGTCCATTGTTCGTTGATTTGACGTTGAAGGTCGTAGATTTGTTCTGCCGCTTCTGGATGAGTTTGGCGCAACTTGTTTGCCTAAAAATTATTTACAAAATAAAGACGTTATCACAAGCATTTATTCTAAATTCCATGAAAAAATAATTATTCTTTAAATAATTTAAACTAAAAAATACCTTTTCGTCCAAAGTTTTTATTTTATCACCTAGAGCAGCAAGGTCACGTTCCACACCTTCGTGCTTACGTTGTAAAGCTTGTACACTACGTAAGTCTCTTCCAAAGTCGTCCGAATCAAGTGTTTCATTTTTTTCTTGAATCCAATCCTTCGTTTCATCAATATCACGATGAAAACGCTGTACTTCGTGCGCCGAGCCCAACTGCTGTTCACGTTGTTCAGCTTTTTCTTCTAAAGCTCGCCAACGTTGGTTCAAATCTTCTAATTGCTGACGAATGCGAACAGCTGTTTCGGTTTGACCAATAGCAGTCAACGCCGTAGCAATTTGATTCATTTCTTGGAGACGTATTTCGTTAGCCTTCAAATCGCCCTTAAAATCATCAAACTTTTTCTGGAGCACTTCCACTTGTTCCAAATCTGTACCAATTTCTTTTTGAGATGCGACTGTCTCCTTAAAAGTAAAGTTACTAAAAATTTGGAAAATGTTATAGGAAATACAAACTATTTCTTAACAAATTATCAATAAAATTCTAACTCGAGAACGAATCCATTCGGCAAGATCGTTTGCTTCACGCAAAAGCTGATAACCTTTACAAGCTTCATCCAATTTGCGTTTGCGTTGTTCACCCAAAAGTAGAAGTTTTTGATATTGATCTTCAATTTGATTTTGTTTAGAATTAATTGTATTTGGTTGTTGCATGCCCGCAATAGCCTGGTGATAATGCTGACTACCCGGTTCTAATTTACGAACGTAAGCAGCAGGCACAAAACCTTGACGATCACTGACCTCAACTTTCCACCTAAAAATATTTAATTTAAAAAACTCTTCAATAAACATGGTATAAAAGTTGTCAAATTTAAAGCTAATATTAAAAGATGCATAACACTCAGTGCAAATGTGCCATAACTGAATTTCCTCAAAGTTTAATAAAATATAGTATTAAAAGCACTACCAATCTTTGTTTGATGAATTTAAAAGTGATAAAACATCGCCCTTCTTAATTGAGACTTCACGCGGAGATTTTTCTGTATAATCATATAAAGCAACAACACATTCTTTACCTAATTGACCACCCGGTTGCTCCTGGTATTTGCATTGAGCAGCTTCACGTCTCAATTCATCAATTGTAGAACGAAATGCGTCCAAATCAGACATTAAAGCTCGATGTGTTTTTAACAAAGATTCAGCACTATCTTCATCTCTACCATAATCAGTACTACCTACAACAGGTTCTTTTTCCCGCATCCAGCATTCAGCTTCATTAGCATCCGATAAATATTGATGAGCCATTAATGAATCATGTAAATCTTGTCGTCGTTTTTCAGCTTTTGTTTTTAAATTACGCCAATTATAGCGCATTTGAACAACAATATTTCGAATATCAGGAGCAAGAAAATGACCACGCTCAACCATTTCATTAGCTGCACCCCCAACTTTTTCAATTTGATGTTCATGATTATCAATTTCAGCCAAAAGTGCCATTTGTTTTTTGATGAGATTCTAAAAAAATAATGCATTTATAAATAAAATAATTTAAGTTTTAAAAATATTAGTCTTACTTGAACGCCCACTAAGTCACGTCCACGATTTGTACTAGCAGCAATTTGCTCTTTTTCACGAATCCATGACAATTCATCCTCAATATCTCTAGCAAGTTGATTTCCTTGCAATGATTCTGCTAATTTATTTTTTCGCTTTTCAAGTGGTTCACGTAAAACGTCATAACGTTTTTGTAGTGCTTCTTGTTTCTTTACAATAATTGGTGCGTTAAAATGTTCAGTGTCTTGAAACTGTCGAGATTGTTGTAAAATACCATCAATTCTATCTGTATGCGCATTATAGTCACTTTCAAGTAAACCCAATTTTTTCTGTAAATTCTGCACAGAAATCAAGTCTTTGCCATAATCTTCGCTTGATAATTGTCCCTCTAATTCACTAAGCCAAAGCTCAACGTCTTCAATATTTCGATTAAACAATTGTTCTTCGTTTGCCTCATTAAGTTTAGCGCCTTTTCGTGAAGTGGCGTCAACTAACTCACCCCACAAAAGTTCTACTTGACCAATACGATTCTGTAAAATAAATGAGAGATAAAATATAAACTAGTAATTATATTTAGGTTAGGCAATATTGCATAAAGATATATTGCTAAACTTTTTATTATTTTAATAATTACCTTTAAAAATTAAAAAATATGTAATTTAAGATTAAAAAACATCTGACCCTACATTAATGTCAAGAAAATGTCTCACTAAAACAAACTTGAATATGATCTTTAGCATAATGATTAGCATCAATTAGCTCTTGTGCAGCACCCTTAATTTCATCAAGTCGATTACGATTAGCTCGAAGTTCTTGTTCAAAATTTGTATGTTTTTGAAGTTTTCCGCGAATATTAGTAGGGTCAAGATAGCTTTGATCAGAAGCAGTCTTTAGTTTCTCGTTGACCCACCCCAACATTTCGTCACAGTCTCTATCAAATTGTTGGAGACAATACGACTCTTTCAACCGTTCTCTTCGCTCTGCAGTACGGCTCATCAATTGAGAGCGACGACTTAACAGCTAAAAACTAAATGTGATCAAAAAATTTTAAATAAATTATAAACAACAAAAATTAGTTTAAATTTCTATAAAATCTAAAAGTAACCAAAAAAACAAACCGCATTACGACGTTTAGCCACATCATCTGCAGCGTAGTGATGGCCTTCAACAAGTTTTGTTGCAAATTCATTAAGAGCGTGGATTTTTTCCTCTTGTGCAGCCAAAGATTTCTCAAAGTCTTCGTGCTTTTTAAGTAAAGATTCAACACTATCCAATGAATCACCTAAATCTTCATTAACAAGAAAAGCCTTTTGTTTCGTCATCCAAGTTTCCGCTTGTTCTGTATCGCTAAAAATTAAAATTTATTGTCAAATGACATTTAACATACAAATATTTAATCATTTTTCGGCAAGCAGAAAAATTTACCGATAAAAAAGTTGCAAATCCATGCATTGTTCATAAAGAATTCGACGTTCCTCCCATAAATTGTCAAGGCTTGATTTTTCTGACGATAAATTATTTAAACATTTACGAATCTCATCTGATTCTTTGACTCCTTCATTAAGAATTCTTTCACCAGTCTCGGCAGTCTGAGCAACACTATCCTTGCGTGCTTCAATTTCACTGTGATGCTCTTGATGACTCTCTAGTAGAGCTTCAGCACCAGCCACATCTTTTGCCAATTCACTTGCCGCAATTAAAACCTAATTTTCACAAATTAAAAACTTTATGTACTATTAAATTTTAATTTTAAAAAAAAATTACCTTCATGCCTTTTATCCAATCACAAAGCTCACGATAATCTGCCAAAAAACGATGCAAATTATATGAACGATCTAAATTAATTTTACGCTCATGTGCGCTTTGCTTCAAGGCGTCCCATCGTTCGCGAGCTTCTTGCATTTTTGCATAGATAGCGTCAGCGCGATCTGGATATGATTGGCCAAGACGTTCAGAATCCGTCAACAACTTTTCCATCTTAAAATGCAAATTATCGATGTTCAATCAAAAGATATTATATACTATTAAATTAATTTACTAGATACATAAAAATGAACCTTGGCTTCAAGAGCAGCCAAATCGCGTTCCGTGCCTTCGTGTTTGCGTTGTAGTGCTTGAACATTATTCAAATCACGACCAAAATCGTCAGTAGATAAAGTTGCCTCTTTTTCACCAATCCACGCCAAAGTTTCATCAACGTCGCGATTGAAACGCTGTACTTGTTGTGCACCAAATAGCCCTTCGCGTCTAAAATTTTTGTTAAAAAACATTATTTTCCATTGATTTCTTTCTTTAATTCTTTTCTTTGCAATATTTAGAATTATTTTGTAATTAAAATAACTTACAACAAAAAGAAGACCAAACTAATAGCTAATAGAAAAAATACTTTCGTATTTTTCAGCATCATACCCAAAAAATACCAGTAATGAATAATAAACAAAATAATACCGAGTCGCGGTCAATGTGCCAAGTTGGTGCCAAGCTTCGTTTACCTCTTCACGTTTGTTGTAAATTTGTTGTTGCTCCGGATGGCCTTCTTCAACAAGCCGATCTGCTTGCTGGTTAATTTCGGCAATTCGGTATTGATGATTATCTAGTTCTTTAAGAAATTCATCAAATTTACGTTGCATTACCTAAAATTTATCTTTCAAATTTAAAAATTTAATTTCTTATTTTCCAATAACAATGTTATTTAAGCATTAAACCTTAATTAACTTTAACTTTACTAAAGCTTCATATTAGTAACATAAGAAATATAAAATACCTCGACATGCTCAAGGTCGGTGCCAAAATCGTCGGCTGAAACAAATGCGGTCTTGTCGCGAATCCAATAAAGCATTTCGTCACATTGACGAATAAACTGAAGAAGTTTAAGTGCCTGTAAAAGTTTAAGACCTTTATCATCAAGTTTGAAAAAAAGCTGGTTCCAGAGTTCGTGTAAAGCATCCAAACGTTTCTAAATAGATTTTAAATTAAAACACAAATTCCACACAGAAAGATAGTCAAAAAATTTTATTTTTATATAATAAAATTATCTTTATTAAACTTCAAAAACTAAAGAATTACCAATATCAATTTGTAAATTAAGTTAAAATTAAAAACTTACTCGAATAGTCTCTTTTTCATAATGTCCTTGCTGAATCATATCATTTCCTGTTTTGTCGAGTTTTGTAATAGCATTAGAATGTGCTTGCACTTCAGCGACAAATGCTTCGTGCTTTTGAATTTTTGCCTAAAAATCTTCAGTTTGAGTAGTTTTTTTTTTTATAATTAGGAAAAGAGCCTGCTTGATAAACTAAATTAAAAAATTATTTAGAAAAAAACCTGAAGATTGGTTGGATCTCTAAAAGACTCCTCAGAAGCGGTTTGCAACTTTTCCAAAATCCAAATTTCAAGCTCGTCGGCATCACGCTTAAAATACTGAAATTGACGGGCTTCTTCTAAACGGTCACGCTTATTTTTAGCGTAGTCTTTAAATTGTGAATAATGATCAAGTACTTCAATACGACGATGCTGAATATCATCAACTGATTCCAGCACTTTGATCTCTGTAGGAGGAGGAACTTCCAACACAGGGTCCGGTGGTGCACCCTCGTCAGTCATGTTTTTGATTAGAACTAAAACTAACTAAATATACATATACTTTATAGCAAATAGTATAACTAATATATTTATTACACTTCTAAAGAAATGGGCTTTAAAAACAAATATTCAAAAAGTCTTTTATAAAATAGCTATAGTATATTGGTCAATCTAATTAGTATAAGAAAAGAAAATTCTAAAAATAAGTAATATAAAGATATGTACAAACAACATCAATTGTATCATTCATTATTAAATAAAACAAATAAAAAAGAAAACTCTATACATTTAAAAAAGACAGTTGAAAAAATTAGTTTTAATAATAAACGAAAATAATCAAATTATATTTTCGTGCAAATATTTTATTCAAGTAAAATACCAACGCAAGCCACAAACAAAAAAAACACTTTGAAAGCCAAAATTTCTATGTTGTTTGAGGACAAATAATAGCTCGTTTTAGCGCATTTTTTTGGCACAATTTCCGCTAGCATTTAAAAAAATATATTTTACAATGGCATTCTATATCGACTTCCAATGCATTTTTAAAGACTTTCGTGTATTCGTAAAAATATTGACTACGAAAATGACCAACTTATTTTAGTTATTATTTTTGCAAGACATACATATAATTTATATAACACTCAATGACTCAAAAACAACAGGACGCAAAATATACATGTGTAGTACACACATACAGAGTGAACAACAATCAATGGCAAGAGTAACCGCATATATTTTTAAAAATAACGCTCAATCTTTGCTCTTTGTTTCACTTCTTCTTTTGAATTATATAATCTTTTCGTTTTGCTTTATCTTTTCTTATTTTTAAGTTTGAGCAAATAATATTCCTTTTAACCTTCCTGTGCCCTTTTCTATTAGTTAGTTGTTGCAGTACACAAAAAAGGAAAAGAACAGGAATGAGATTGACGATAATTCTAATGTTAAAGTTAAGATTGCAATCTAATTTTTTGAAAATATGGAAAAAGAATATTAGGAAGGAATTTTATATCACTCAAGGTCTTTCATTAACAAAATTTGCATGCAGTGAACGTCGGAATAAAAATAAAATGAACACATTCTTTGAATGTTAAATTACACATAAATCGATAAGGTTCTATTAGACCCCCCTTAAGTTTTAATAAAGTGATTACAGACTTTTTCGTTTAATGAGTCAGCCAAAATGTGGTTTAAATAGTTGAAAAACAAATAATAATAACTTTATTATTTCAACAATTTTTTAAAAGTGCCAATATAATTGGACACTTTTTGAAACAATGAAGATATACCAATACAGACAATAACAAAATACTTTCTTAACGATTAGACTTAGCGACACGCTCTAACTCATCTTTCTTCTTGATGGCGTATGAGTTACTCGAACCTTTTGCAGCATTAATTAACTCATCGGCCAAACACTCAGCAATAGTCTTGATGTTTCGAAAAGCTGCCTCACGAGCTCCAGTGCACAAAAGCCATATAGCCTAAACATAATTTTTAGTACAAAAAAATTCGTCTAAACCCTTTACTGAAGGTATAACCTACTTGATTAACACGTCGAAGAGGTGAGACGTCAACAGCTTGACGACGAACAGTTCCAGCACGACCAATACGAGTTGAATCTTCACGCGGTCCGCTGTTAATAACTGCATTGACGAGGACTTGAACAGGATTCTAAAAAAATAGATCTATAAGCTTACTCAATTATTGACCAAATAAAACTATGTAATTTTTCTGCCAAAAAACTTTGCAAAAGGGTTATAAATATTAGCCAAATAATTTAATGTAAATTCTAAACTAAAAATAGCTACTACTCAACAAATTCTTATAAAGTAATAGTACATATTACTTATAATTAACCTAATGCTATTATAAGAAAAATAAACTATGATAAAAACTAACGTACTAATTGTGGTAACCATTTTACTCCAAATTTATGCTTTCAAATAATTTTTAAAAACACATTAAGTGTTCAAAATATTTTTTTTTAAAATAAAGCATGCAAGACAACGATTTTCAAAAAAATTATATTTTTTTAAACGTACATTCAACAAAAGCATTCCATAAAACCGTTTCTAAACACCACTAGCAATTGACTAGTAAAATATTAATTTCAACAAAATAAAAAGTACCTCTCCAGTGAGCAAATGAATAATTTCAAAAGCGTGATTTACAATACGAACAGTCATAAGTTTTTTGCCATTGTTTCTACCGTGGGCCATCATGGAAGAAGTAAGACGTTCCACAACCGGGCAAGTTGATTTGCGGAAACGTTTAATCTGATAACGTCCAGCTGTATGAGGCAAATACTTTGCAGACTTGTCTTTAACGGCGACATAATCCTAAAAAAAATTTTTTTTTTATAAATTATTGCAATAAACAAATGGTAAAAATGTATTTCATATTCTAGAAAAAAAAATTAAAATCTTCATTAAAACAGCTTCGACCAGGTTAATACAATTATACATTTGCACAACTAAATTTTTAAAGATGTTAAGATTCATTGCAATGTTATTTTAAATATATAATTTATTTAAAATTTATGAGATCTAAGAATTAAACCAAGACAGCGTTTAAGCACGGCAAACTAATAGAACATGTCTAATTAAACTGACATCTGAGTAGAGTTTATTAACGCAAATAAAAAGTTTACCACAAGCGAAATATCTGAAACTTCGACATCGTTTAATGACCACTTTCCAAAGACTTTAACGTCTGGTGTATCAATATTAGAAACCAAAACCGCCTGCTCAGCAACAGAGTCCTCATTCCAAAATTCGTTTGACATCTTTCTTTACTCGACTATAAATAAGCAAAACATATTCAGTTAAAGCAAATAAAAAAAAAGTGCGCAACAAGCTATAAAAGACCTTTAACAAAGTATATTCACAATTAAATTGTGTATTTTACTTTACTAATAACGTAAAATCGCAATAATTGTTACAATTTAAGTCTAAACTCAGAAATTTTCAGCAAAAGCAAACTTTCAGCATAATCAACCTAAATTAAAGGGCGTTCAGAATTTCTGAAAAAACCCATCTTTTAGCAGGAACAATAAGGCCTAAATCTGGCACATTTGACAAGTTTTATTCATAAACTCCGCTGTAAAACAAATTTTTTTTAATTTTAAAAAAGTGAATTCTCTGGCGTTTTGTTCATTTTTGTTTGTCCAATCAGGTTTTCCCACGATATAAATAAAGATTTTATTTTTACTTCGTGGCTCTTATATCTTATATGAGGTGTACTTTTTTTCTGTACATTTATTATTTATTTTACACACATTATTGTCGTTCAACTTTTATCTGTTATTTCATGGAATGTTTTGCTCTTCTAAATTTTTAAAGTTATTTTGTAT
>JANSTW010089557.1:0-18737 GCA_027564275.1 Diadocidia ferruginosa | reverse complement strand
CTTGCCGTTCCAATGACATCACAAAATCTTTCTATGTATTTTTTGCGCACACCTATTCTACTCTATACACCTTGGATGGAAACCTGATTATCTCTTGTGTAATGTTTTTTTTTATCTTTTCCAGAGTTCAATGTTGGCTGTTTTATTTTAAAAAATGTTTAAATTTATAAATAAATGATTATAATAGGGGCGTTTTTCGGCTGTATTGAATTACGCAATTAAACTTTTTTTATTACAGCTTCGAATAAAGAAAAAAAAATAAAGCTAATTGATAATAATGTTGTAGTTGTCTTTATAGTACCTTGTCGGATGACTTTTTCCATAAAATCTATGTTCCAATTGAAAGCACAATGCCTGATGCTCTTTGGCATATTCTATCCAGGCGCCGGATTTCATCCATTTGGCCGATGCCTCACCTTCGCCGCCAATCATTAAAAATACTGGACCATTTTTCACATGGAACTCATCATTTGTAAAGTAACGCTAAAAATCATTTAAATTTGTACCGTATTTGTAAAAAAAATTCAAATTAACGACGGGGAAACCACTTAGAGGTTAACCCCCTAAAAAATATACCTGTTTCCAAGTTCTATTTTCCCATGGATCTTCATGATCCAGAATTTGCTCAAACCATTCATCCTTTGCTAATTGCAAACTTTTATCGTAACGTCCAACGGGCTCCCCCAAATTACCACCGTCCCGGCGACCTTTCCAAAAATTACGCCACCCAAAAACATCTGGCACGCAAATAGTTTGTATCAACAGAAAAGAGATAAAAACCAATTTTAATGATGAAACAACGTTTGTAGATGAATTCATCATAGATTTGGTACAAAACTCTGCTAACTAATTTAATTAAATTTTATAAATAAAATGCGCGTAAAACACAATTATCTTATTCATCAATTTTTGAGGTTATGTAACAATAGAACAACATAAACAAAAACAAAACTCATCCCACAAAGCGAATTCGCGTTTTTACCGTTTCAATTGGCATGAAGTTAGCTGAACCTGAAACAAGCAAAAAACGGTAAACGTTGTAGAATAACCGCGGTAAAAAACTGTTCGAAAACAAAATGTTTTTTAATTTAAAAAATGGCAAACGCGACGGTTATATCACTGAATATTGAATTGATTAAAATTGTATTTAATATTTATGGTAAATGTGTGGAATCGCATCCTCTCTTGGTTCCTTCGAAAAATTTTGTTTTGGGGGTATAGGGGAAAAATCAAAATCCTTTGGAGCGAGTAAAAAAGATAGGGATCAACAAAACAGGACACCCTAAACATTTTTTAATATGGGGATAATTTTATAACTTGTGCATTTGGTCATTCTGAGAAATTCAAAATTACGGAATTTTTCAATATGGCCGCTAAAACGCAAATCATTTTCAACCCATTCAAAATATGAAAATATTTTATTGACATTTTAACATTGTAGTAGAGCGAGCTGAAACATTTTGATTTTTTATGAGGTTTTTTGAAAAAATTAAAATCAAATCAAATAACTATTAAAAAAAGTTATTAACGCATTTTTATATTATGGCGGCCATCTTGAAAATCCGCCAATTTGATTTTTTTTTCAATACTAAATCTTTTTTTTCGAGTTTTCTGATCCTCAACTAAGAAAAAATACGTCATTAAAAGTTTATAGAGACTCGAAAAGCCGCCATTTTGAAATTATTTTTTTCAGACATTAGTTTTTGGTAAAAATATGTTATTTTAAACATAAAACAAACTTTATGGGCTAAACTGCAGTATAGCGAATATGCTCCAAATATGACTTCACCCCTTCTATAAAAAAGGGTCATCCCCCGACCAAAAAATTATACTACGACGACGAGGGCACTCATGGATTGATTCTTCAATGAAAAATTATTATTGAAATATTCATGGACTATATTGAAAAATTCTACATGATGAAATCTTCATAGAAAGATTCTTCATCGATTCTTCATCGAAAAATTCTAATGTTCATGGATTATATCTTCATAAATAAGTCTTATATCTTCGTCAATAAATTCACCATATTTTTTTGCACAATACTGCAGTACATAAATTGTAAAATTGTTTAGGTGGGGATTTGTTTTATAGCGACTGTAGATAATTTATACTCTGTATAGTATAAAGAACTTATGCATGTATGCGTTTATCGCATAATAAAAACATTATAGAAAAATTCTCTTCTTTTCTTGTTGAATATTTTTTCTGCTGTTATTTTTACTGGGGGGCTTATCGTTTGCATGAAAAATATCAGAAATACATTTTATATGGGTTGTGTGTATTCAAATGAAAGGTCTTGACAAGAGCTAAAATTTTAGCTTTAAGGGTTTTAGCAAAGCGGTACTAGATTATAAATACAAGCCCAATAATATTGAATCGTAAAAGCAAAGTTGACATTTCAGGTTACTTACCTTATTATTTATACTTAAATTATATTTTTGTGCAATTTAATTGCATTCCACAAAAATACAAAATATATAATAGGGGTAACAACAGATGACAGTTCATTCAATATTTGGGCTTGTATTTATAATCTAGTACGTTTTGTTTTAATCTATCGTTCCCCCTTCGCAGACAGGCAAACAGTATCTTAATTCTAAGAAATCCTTGAGGCTGATGTGAGAACGATGGACTACAACTCTAACCACTAAAGTTGTAGCTCTTGTCAAGACCTTTCATTTGAATACAATACACACAACACCTACAAATATGTATATTTCAATATTTTTCATACAAAGTTAAGCCCCTCCCATTTTGATCGCCCTTAAATTTACACTACAAAAAAATTCTTCAATTCTGTATAGGACTTAGGCATAGAAAAATTACAAAGAACCGTCCTTTCGTATAAAATACAGGTAAAAAGTTGTCCTTCGTGAAAGTTCAGTGACCCAAAAAACCGTCGTTTCAAATTTTAATATTATATGTGACGCTGCGAAATGGTTTGAAAAAATGTACAACAACAAAATTCGCCGTCTCCCCGCTGGAGATATTTGGCGAAAAAATATATGTTGCTAAGTCGTTCGCCGAGTACATGCAAAAAAAAAGTTTTGGCGCATGCGTTGTTGTTTTAACTTTTAGTTCAATATCTGCGGCTAATTTTTTTTCAGCGAATTTGCAAAAATGCGGGCAAGGACAAAATTTCTTCGTTTCTTTTGTAATTTTTCTATGACTTAGGTGTGGAATCACAATATTGCGTTTTAAAACTTTTGCATACAAACTGTAAACCCCTCCCCTGCAGAAAGAGGGGGTTTCCCCCAATAATCGTAATATAATTATTTTGTCGGAAGATGATCCTTTACAGGATAGAGGGCGTTGGGTCCTATTTATGGAGCATATTCGCTATACTGCAGATTCGCCAAACTTTGTTTCATTTAAATCGGTTAATAAATGGCTAAGATACAGGGTTTAAGAGACGCCATCTTGAATAAGTCCACCATTTTGTATTTATTTTTTCAAAACCCCACATAAACACATAAAATGGTGCAGCTATTGTTAAATTTTCAATACATATTTAAATGCGTTAAAAATGATTTTTGTTTTGGCGGCCATCTTGTATAACTCTGCCAAAAATAAATCACACCATAGTAAATTTAATACGCGAATTAAAAATTTAAACAGCCGATTGTTATCTTCTTTTAAATTATTTATTTAATACAAATATAATAGTATATATAGTTTAGCACTAAAAATATGCACATAAATTGACATTTCGTTTCTCTTTTTTCTATCGTTTATATTATATTATAACACTATAAGGTTCATTCTTAAATATTCAAAAATTATTTTTTTATTTTGTTAAATTTAAAATTTTTATAATTTTACTGAAAAAAGTTCAATAATTTCTGGAGAATATGACAAAATTTATATTGTTCTTTACAAAATCTATACAAAGTACGAACATTGTGGTTGCCCATGGTTCACGTCTGCATTACTATGCGCATGACGTCACATCGTTACATAAGTTATTCAAATGGGACGTTGTGACGATGTTCCGTCAATATTTCAACATAAAACTAGAAAACTGAAGAAAAAATTAGGAAATTTTGCTTCCAATTTCCAGTTTTGTGACGAAATATCGTACCGCATTTACCTTATGTTGGTGTAACCATGTGACGTCATGCGCATATAATTACGAAAATGAACGAGCAGCCAACATTTTACCTGCTTTTAGTTTTAGTATCATGGTTTTCTAACGACTCTACTACAAAACGTTTCTAAATAAATTTTCTCAAATTTCGTTAATGTTTTTAAAATAAAAAAAGGATTTATTTTAAGGATGATTTCCATATTGAATTTTTTTTTTAAATTAAAAGAAAATATTCCTTAAGAGGAAACTATATCTTGTCATCTAGAATTTTTTTTGTGTGTTAAAATATTATTTGTGACATTTTAAATACGCGCACCCTAATATTTTTGCATATATTTTTCTAGTTTATATACAAAAATTGGAAAATATCGTAATTTTTCTGTGTCTTATAAAAAGTAGTTTGGGGATTTTTTTGTTGTTGTTTTAACTTTTTTATAAAAAATACATAATTTCTATAGATTTATAAATTTTCTTATTTACTTAATTACATTTAACAAACATTTATGTTTCAATTTGTGCTGTTGTTTCTGTTGTGGGAGGACAAACATTCTATTTAATATATTGATACACTGGGACAGATTACAAATATATAGTTAGGTGTCTCATACATTTTATTATAAAGTTCTTATAAAAAAACTATATTATGTTACATTTATTTTATCTAGTTTTGTTTTTTTTTTAATTTTTTTTAGTTATTCTGAAAATTAAGTCCGATTGAAACCATATATACCCGTCAAACATTTGTTTCCACGTCGTGTTATAATCGGCTATAGTCAAGTTTTCTTCACGATAATAGCAAAGATGCAAAACAGACAAATTGACATAACTACTTATTACTTACTAATTACTTTAAAATCTTTTTCAATCTAAAATTAACATTTTTCTAGTTAGACCACTTTTGGGAGCGGAGATTTGAGTTTTTTTTGACCATCAATAAGCATGAAATATTAGTACTTTTAATTGTATCTGTATTTGCATTCAATTGCATTCAATTTGCACTTGAATTGTACTCAAATTTTATTTGAATTTAAAAAATTCATTTGGAATTTAATTTCAAATTAAATGCAATTACGTACAGAGAGAGAGAGAGAGAGAGAGAAAGAAATACATTCACAAATATCCCTGATGAAAATTACGTGTTTTCGCACACTTTTCGAAGTGATGTTTTATTTATTATGTTTTTTTGATTTTAATCGTATGTTTACAATTTTTTTTGTGATTTGTGGAGTTATAAAAGAGTCAAAATCGTCGAAAATCGCAAAAAATAAGTATTTATCCGATTGAAACGAAATTTTGTAATAAATTAATTTATTACATAATTTCAATTCAAAATACACGTAATTTGTATTTAAATTACTCGGAATTTGTATTAAAATTGAATGCAAATAACGCTTAATTTGAATATGAAAATTTCGTTCAATTTGAATTACATTTAAGTTTAATAAGCAAATTACGTTCAATTTGAGTAAGCAAATTACGTTCAATTTGAATATGCAAAATACGTTTAATTTGAACATGCAAATTACGTTCAATTTGAATAAGCAAATTACGTTCAATTTTAATTTGCAAATTACGTGCAATTTGAATATGCAAATTACATACAATTAGGTGCAATATGAATATGCATATTAAGTTTAATTTGAAAATGCAAATTGAATACAATTCGCGTTCAATTTGAATATACAAATTAAGTTGAATTTGAATATTCAAACTACGTTCATATTGAATATGCAAATAACGTGCAATTTGAATATGCAAATTACGTGCAAATTATGTGCAGCTTAAATGCAAATTGTGCGTGTCATTTTAATACAAATTTTTCAAAAAAAAATGTTTGACGGGCAATATCTTAAAATAAAAATCAAAATGATGTCAAAAAAAGAGGACAATAGTCCGAAAAAAAAATTGAAATGAATTTTATGATTTACATTTTTCTGCTACAAATTAAATTAAATATTTAAAAATACTGTTTTTGTTTTTACTGTCATGAACTATGCCACCAAAAATGCTATTCTAAACGAATGTTTTTTTAATTTTTTACAAACAATTTCACTAAACATCTAACCGCGCGGATTCGTCAAAAATGTATCGTTGTGTGTTTTTCTTTTAACTGTAATTTACATCCAATAAATATTTACTTTAATAAATATTATGTTTATAAAATTGTTAATTTACAAGACAAATAAAGAAAACTACTAAATTAAAGGCCATTTATATTTCATGTTGAGGTTAAATTGTTTCATATTTATATGTACGGTGTGAAAACCTATAAATTCTTATTTGTGTCAATATAATATTTTGTATTATAAATTCTTAATTTTAATTTTTAATTTTAAATAAAAATTGGGCGAGAAAGAGCATATAATGTTTTTCTTTTCTAATTAATTCAAATGCTTTATTTATTTTAAATACTGAGCTTTTAATGATTTCTTATCTAAATAAAAGAAATAGTTTAGTCAAACCCTTAATGCAACTAAATTAATTTAGTTAGACAATTTAAATAAGATTTTGCTTTACGTATAGTCAAACTACAATAAAATGGAATGAACATTTTTCAAAAATATTTTTTTTTCTAAAAATTAAATTAAATGCCAAAAATCATAGAAAAAAAAATCCTATCTCTAATGAATAAGAGATAATTATATGTTGCATTTGCTCAAGATTCTGCTCACTTTTCAATAATATTTTATTATCCAAAAAGGAGAGTTCTTAATCTTAATTTTTCTAAAATCAATCGATTGTTTTTCTGAACTCGATTTTGCGACGTGTCTAAATAATTTATTTTATAAAAAAATATCTCAAATATTAAAACAAATTAAATTATTTCTCTCTTATCTTCATTACACTCGACTATAATTACTTATTTTTAAAATGTTTAAATAATTTTTTTATTATTCGATATTGGATTATAAAAATCTTTTTTAATTTTTAATTTAAAAAAATATATTAATTTTTTTTTTTGCACACAGCACCCCACACCCAAACAGTATTTTTGGGCTATTTAACTATAAAAAATTTTCAATTTAAAATATTTCAAAAATATCGGATTGATGGTTATGTTGGTTGGTGTGTTGGGCAAATCGATTTAGTTAATTGTAAATTATTTTTCTCTATAAATATTGTGTGTGTTGTCAGGTTAAACATGTTAAATTTTAAATCTGATTTTTTTGTATGCATAAGAGGACCCTTAAAATAGACCACAATCTTTTAAATTATTTTTAATTATAACGTCTGTGACAGCATCGAATACAAATTGAATGTTATTGGTATCGGTAGCACATGTTAGGTGAGTGTAAATTTCCTTTTGATCTTTTCTTTTGTTTAGATTTTCAAATTTCATTCGTATGTAGCTGGATGCTTCCTCGTATGTATTTGCACCTAAACAAAAAAATGTATTTTTATAATTTTTTTAACACGATTTTAATATATTGATTATAACCCACCTGTATATTCGTGAAAACAAATTGTTAATGGAGATCGATTGATTTTATCTTCAAATAGATCTTTTTTATTTAGAAATAAAATTATTGACGTCTCGACAAACCATTTGGAATTACATATTGAATCGAACAATTTCATCGATTCAATCATACGATTCATTTCTTCGTCTTCGGCCAAGACTAAATCGTAGCCGGACAGTGCAACACAAAATATTATTGCCGTAACTCCCTCGAAACAATGAATCCATTTTTTTCGTTCCGATCGCTGACCGCCCACATCAAACATTCTGTAAAAAAATTTGGAGAAACATATTTTTTTTTAGTTTTGTTTTTAAATTATTAGTACATCTGATGATGTTTATATATTAGACGAAATGTATAAATAAATAAAAAATATATTAAAATTGAGACTTCTCAGCTGAATCCAAAAGAATATTATCAAATACACTAATCAAGACGATAGGAGGAAAAAGAGAAAAAGCAAATTAGAAGAAAGAACAGAGGGCAGTAGAAAAGAAAGGAGGAAAAGAAAAAGTGAAGGAATAAAAGAAAAAAGAAAAAAGAAGATAATGGGGAAGAGAAGAAAATAAAAAGAAGGACGAAGATTTGTAAGAAAAGGAAGCCGAGTAGGAAAAAGAAGGGAATAAGCAAAGAAAGAAAAGAAGTAAGACGATAAGGATATTGATAAAAAAGAAAAGAAAGATCATAAGGAAATGAAAAAGGAATAAAAAGAGAGCAGAGAAGGTGTAAGCTAAAAAAAGTAGAAAAGTAAGAAGATAAGGAAGGAGATAAAAAAGAAGACAAAGAAGTGAAATTAGAGAAGGAAAAAAAGAAGTGAAAGAAGAACAGAAGGATAAAGAGAAAAAAGAAGACAAAGAAGAAGCAAAGAACATAGGAAGGAAATAATAGAAAAGAAAAAAATAAGTAAGGAGAGAAATAAGAAGAAAAGCAAAACGAGGAAGAACAAAAGAATTGTCGGAATTAGAGAAGGAAATAAAGTAATAGAACATATGGAAGAAAAAAAGTAGAAAAGGAAGAAGCGAAGGTAAATAGAAAAAAAGAGAAGGAGGAAGATGAAAAAAGAACGAAGAGAGAAAAAAGAAGCGAACGAAAATGTATTGTTAAAATATTGTTTCTTAAAAAAATCCAATTAAATGTGTATTTTATATGTGTTTCTCGGCGTGAAAGAAGAAGAGAAGGAAAAAAAAGAAGATAAAGAAGGAGATAAAGAAGTAGAAAAGGAAGAAGACAAGGAAAGACAGAAGAAAGAAAAAGAAAGCTAGAGACGGAAAAAAATATAATAAAAAAAGAGGACATAGAAATGAAGGAAGTAGAGAATGAGAAATCGTAGGACGAAGATAAGTAAGAAAAGAAGCAGAGCAGGAAAAAGAGGATGAATAAAAAAAAGAGAAGGAAGACGATAATCAAGTTGATAAAGAAGAACTAAGGAGTTAGGAAAAAAAGAAGAAAAAAAAGATAGCAGAGAAGGAAAAATCTAATGAAGAAGAAAAGTAAGAAGATTAAAGAAGATAAAAAAGAAGAAAATAGGAGAGAAATTAAAGAAGGAAGAAGAGAGGAAGTGAAAGAAGAACAGTAAAAAGAAGCAAAGGAAAACTAAGAAAAAGCTAAGAACATATAGAAAGAAATAAGAGAGAAGAAAAAGAAGAAGATAAGTAAGAACAGAAACATGAAGAAAAGCAAGAAGCGAGAAAAAATAAAGGGGTAAGAAAAGGATACAGAATACACAACGTGAATGAAGAAGGGATCGAAAAGATGGAAAAAGAGAAGAATAAAATGGAAAAGAGAGAGAGAAAAAGAAAATAAAGAAGAAGAAAGTGAGCATAGAAGGAAAAGGATAAAAAAGACTATAAGGAAGAAAACAAGGGGAATTAAAGTGAAGGCAGAAGAGAACGAAAATGAAAATGAGGAAGCAAAGAACTAAGATAAGTAAAAAAGGCGGGCTCTTCCCCGGAAAAGAGAGAAGGAAGACGATAAGGAAGTTTATTCCCTATGTTCTTAGCTACTACTTAACTTTCCTTTTTTCTTTTTCCGTCTGTCCTGCTTTCACTTCTTCTTTTATTTTTTATCAATTTCTTCCTTCTCTATCAAGCAGATAAAGCAATAGAGAAGAAAGAAAAAATAGAGTAGATAAAAAAACTCCCTTGGCATACTCACTTGAAATGCAGCCCTTTAAAACTGAAATGTGTTTCAACAATGCCGGTTGTTTTTACTCGTGTTCGCAGCACATCCTGTTGTGTGGGAATGTAATTATGTTGTGATATTCTATCTAATGAGTTTAAGTAATAGGCGGCTGAGTCATTTAGTTGATATTCTCGAGATCTACATATAAAAATAATCCAATTAATATTTTCCAATATAAATTCAACTTATATGACCGAATTATACCTTGTAAAACACTGTTGTACCCCTGCGTCTGACCATAATCTTTTCATAAGTTGCGTTAAATCGGGTGTGAGAACTCCCTCTTCGGCCGCCGAAGCATATGTGAAAAATTGTCTAGCAATGTCCTGTAAAACAAATTGATTAATCCGATTCCTTTAGTATAGATTCTTCTTTAATAGAAACTTACTGTTTTATTTGGATCGGCAAAATCAATTCTTAATTGACCCATTGCCCGTATAATTGCCATTAAACTTTGTATTGTATTACTATAAACTACGGGTCTGTATTGTTCGCATTCTTCCGGCGAATAGCCAGTTTCGTGTATAATTTTCATTTGTTTGACAATTGTTGATTTGCCAGATTCTCCAGCACCTGAAATTGGGAGAATGTTAAATTATAATTTTTGTTTATTGCTACATTTAGAATAAGATGACTTCAACCGAGAAACCAATTGATTTCAATATATACTCGTTTATATATTGAAATAATTATATTGATATATGGTCGATTTTTTGTCATTTCCCGCGAAAAAAAATAATAAGCAAGATGGCTGATTGTCAGACAAAATTATTACTGCAGAAATACTACAATCTCTATATTTCTTTATGGCAACACTAAAATCAGCCATGTTTCTTTCTCGATAGTGTTAAAGTTTCGCACTTATATTTCTTTGTTTACATTTTGTATTTTTTCGCTCTATTATTTTGACAAATTTCGCAATAAAATTGTCGGTATACCGGCACTACATGTGAAAAGTTTGTTTAATCAACACAAGTGGCGTAAAGAACGATAATACATCTTTTGCTAACTTGTCAAGTGGCATAGAACTAGTTAATTAAAAGCCTGGTTGAGTACAACACCACCCCATATTTGAACATTTTCAGATATACCAAAATTTTCGATTTACCGTTAGAAAACTATTTTTTGATAAGTTTGCGATTTGCATTGACTTTGTATAGAATAGATTTTGTGTTGGACTTCCTAAATAATTGTTTAAATTTAAAAGTAGCTGAGTTAGAAATTTTTAACTGCGTAGAGTCTAATCTAACAGTTTAAGAAGGTAAATCGAAAATTTAGGGTGTCACTGCAAATAATTTTACATTTTTATTTTTTTTATTATTATTATTATTACAGGCTAATCGGTCAACGAAAAGTGAATACTTTTGTTATATTACAGCTAGCTTTCGCCAGAACCATTTCAAAAAGTGTCTTTACTCCTATACCGACAAGAGTTGCACTATTTCTAGGCTAACCCGTCATCAAAAAAATGGCAAAATTTGTTTGGTGGAACTATTTTTACCATTCCGTTTTTGTATTCGTTAGAGCAATACATAACTCATTTCAAGGCTTGAAATGTTAGAATGCCTATTTGGCACTATCTGTAGAGTGGTATCCATCTCCACTGATGACGGGGGGTTAGCCTAGAAACAGTCCAACTATTGTCGGTATAGGAGTAAAGACACTTTTGTGAAATGGTTCTTGTGAAAGCTAGAGCCTATAATATTACAAAAGTATTCACTTTTCGTTGACCGAATAGCCTATTCTTAAATTTGAAATAATATTATACTCTTATAAAATGCTGTAATTAAATAATTACCTTAAAGGTGAAATAACTTTTAGTGCTGGTGATGGCATTTAGACAATTAGTGTAATATTTCAAACCACATATAATTATGAGTAAAGACATTTTCTATACACATAAAAAACGTGTGTCGATATACAAAAAGAAAAACAATTAAATTTTATACCTTTGTGTAATGAGAAAATTTACAGATAACTGCGATAAATCTAAATACTTTAGTAAAAATGTGCTTTAGTTTAGATTTTTTTAATTACTTTAATTTTTTCAAGAACATTAAAGCAATTATGGTTGCTTATAGACAAGCAATATATTTATCACATCATAAAAATCATAAAAAAATTCAACATAGTAAAATTAGCCAAAATATTAATAAGCTAATAAATTAAAAAAAATACTTCTTATAGCCATAAGCCAAAGAATTATTGTATAAACAAAATTTGATAATTTTGTCGAATAAACACAGTGTGAATGAATGAAGATGATTTTTCTTATTGTGTATAGACGCAAGCACGTAAAGTACATTTAAGAAAATATAAATTTCGAAAATATTTTCGCATTTTTGCCTTTTTGTCTGAAAAAAAAGAGAAAAATAAAACAATAAACATTTATTATTCTTTGTATTGTAAATCATTATATAAAGTGCTAGATGTTGTTTGACACAGAGCATAGCCCAAATATATACATTAATAACTTGGGTCACGCAATCGTATACAATCATATTCGTTTTTAGCAATTTTAAATCAAACTTGAGACCTAACTAGCACACATTACACTGTCCGACACTATACAAATACTTGTTAGCCTGGACAGTTAAGTGTGATAGTTACAGCTATATACAGTTCATTTGACCGGCACAGCATTGTAAGAAATCCTCTTTTTAAGCGGGATTGTTAAGTGCCCCAAAAATTTTTTTTTTGTTCCGAACTTAAGCATTTAAAAGTTTTTAACTTCGACAAAATTACAAAAATTACGCACGTGCTTAATTTATAGAAAGGATATAAGAGGTTCTTCGAAACATTTTTTGTTTTAAAGTTAGGATGCCGCATAGACCAAATAATATCTTATAAAGATGAAGGCTCAAGAAATTAAAAGAAAGGCAGAATATCTTGGGTAACTGTTATACAACCAGTTGCACGAAATACGCATTAGAATGGTGTAAGAATGTTTTCGGAAATCTATATGCTCAGAAATCAAGTCTGCAATAAACCAATTCGAAAACGGTAAGGCAACTGGTGGACACACTCTGCGACGACCAAACGATGTTAAAGCGCGGGCGGCACTTGATTGGAACCCGCAAAGAACCCGCAGAAGAGGACGTCCTAAATCTTCGTGGCGCCGAACGATGTTGCAGAAAGCCGAAGCCGAAGGAAAGAACTTCAACGAAGTAAAGGTTTTGGCAAGAAAACGAGTGCGTTGGAAGCAATTTGTATGCTCTCACGCTATGGAGTAAAGGATGAGATGAGGATAATGAAGGCAACTGGTGCTGCGTTAGCATATCTGGCGAAGTGTTGAAAGAGACTTTAAATCTATTGTGTGTGTTGGAACCTATTTTCAGAGAAGGATTTATCTTCAAATTATTGTGATGCAAAACTAGGTCGATGGTTTACTGTCCAATCTGATGTTAAGCAAAGATGTGTTCTTTCACCACTCTTATTCCTATTCGTCATAAATTGGGTGATGTAGAAAAATAGATCCACAACCATATCAAGGGTTGGTTATCGGATAACGATTAAAAGATCTTTGATTTGCTGATGATATCTGTCTCTTGTCACATTCAAAGACAGATATGGAGAACAAGCTGGTTTAAAAATTAACTATATGGAAAGAAAAAACTGCTTCGACAAGGTACATCAACATGGTTAAATGAATGGTTAACAACATTTCGTGGTCTCCACAGATCTCTTAAAAATTATAATATTCCAAACGAATTATCTGTCCGTTTTGTTATATGGTTACGAAAGTTGGAAAATTACCAATACTATAATAATTACCGCCTCCAAGTTTTTGTAACAACTGTTTGAGTAAAATTCTAAAAATATTCTATCCAGAAGTTATATTTAATGAGGATCTGCAGATGAGAACTGAGGCCCGATTATAAAACTCGATATTACCGGTATCGAGTCGAGAATAAAATTCCGATACGTAAATACGTTCGAATTTAGCTATTATGACTTCTCGATCGAATCGACTAGTATTATACATTTTCATTGTGATACTCAATTTACACTTATATGTTATTTATTTCAATAAGAATTTATATCAGGATCGAGAAGTCATAATAGCTACATTTGAACGTATCATATAATATCGAGTTTTATAATCGGGCCTCTGGTGCGGAAAATATTGAACCGCAATTGAAAGGCGTATAGAAAGTGCACCTTGTTTGCGAAAACCGACTAGTGGCATATCGATGTTATCGATAAATTGGAACTTAAAAGATAATCGCAGACCAACCCTAGGCTTCGAGGCAAAGAGCATCGTTGCAGGAATCAAGGCGTGATCTTACAGAATTAGTAAGAAATAGTGAGTTGGCTGACATTTGTGGATGACCTATCTATATGACCACGTCTAGAAGTAATGAAGAAGATAATGATGATATCTCAAAAATCATGATGCAATGCCGCTGTTGCATCTATAATGACCGATGCTTAGTTGACATTTTTGTCGGATAGTGTTATACTTATAAATACTCTTGTAATTTCAGCTTAATGTGACAAAAATTCATTTTTATATAAAAGTACATAAGTGTAACTCATTTCAAAATTGTATATTTCTACTTGTGAGTGTTTTTATATAATTAGTATATGTATATTGTATACATTATACACTACACGGAGAGAAATAAGCAGGACGATTTTATAAGAGCAATTTCTATTTTAAAACTTGATGAATTTTTATCAGAAATAAATACCGTTTTCTGATTTTTTCTTAATCCGCCCTCAATCTCTCCAATTCAAACTTTTTCGGTAGTAAAATACCGAAAAATCAAATAAAATGTTTTTAGGTAACTTTATCAAATTAACTTTAAATCAATTTATGCGGTTTCCTTTTAAAAATTTTAAAAGGTATGTATTTTAGAGCATTGGGTTAGTAGGTTAGTGGTTAATAAAAGGTTCGGGTGTTCTAGTGGATTCCAAAATTTGTTTTTTTCTATGGCCAATATACCTTGCCGATGCAACAGCTCATTAGTAGAGGCATATAGCATATTGTCAATTAAAATATTGCCATAAGTCCGTAGTTCTATCAATCGCACAGATAAAAAATTTCTAATAAGAGTTCTTTCGGAACGAGATTTTAAAAATTACTTTCAGAATTGATTCGGTCCCTTTCGACCACTGCCGGGAATTGTTCGCATTCTACTTGAAACTGTAGGTCCCGTCTTACGTTAAACTTACATAATCTGACAAAATCTATTCAACATTTGAATATGAAATTTATGATATCAAAACGGCATATGAAGGATCATCCGACTTAAACCTACCAAACTTCTCGAAAAAACCTCTTTATACATAGTTTTCTGTGCTTCGTAATGAAGATTTTAGAGCACTAATTTCTCACTACTATGAAAAAAATGGGTCCCACTTAATGATTTCCAAATGATTTCTCTATTAGGCTTTCATATGTTTTCCAGTCGTATAATTAACCCTTCGGTACATATATATTTTTTTCTCTGCGTGTATAAAAGGCAATGTGTTTTCTTTTCTTAAATAACTGCTAACATAATTTAGATTTTATAATTATTGTATTGCTTTCTTCTTGTGTTTTTCGAATAAATTTGTAATGTTGAATTACTATGACGAAATTCACTAAAGTATAAGTTAGTTCTACATGTAAAAGTCTTCTTTTTGCAGTGATAGAGGGTTAATTTATAATGTATAACACGCAATAATAACAAAAACTAATTTCGCTATTTAACCTCATGAGAGGTTCTTGTCATAATAAGTTAATAATATATAAGAATGTGACAATATGATATATTAATTATAATTAATAATAAATTAGCTTAATTATACGGGTTGTAAAGAAGTTCTATATTAAAATGTTGTAATTATATAACTATATAATTATAGAGATACTTTAAACCTTTCTTCTGCGCGGTAAATTTTATGTTTTGTAATAAAATTTAAGATCCAATTTACATACATAATATTATGTACGTTATAAATATTTTACTTTAAAAATAAAGAACGCATTAAACGAAACACAGGTGTTCAAGATCACTTTCAAAAGGTGGCTTCCTACAACTATGTTCGACGCCACAAAACTTTGAGTGAGCCAGGCCTGCAAATACCTTGTGGTTTTTGATCTAACGCCACCCTCGCTTTGTCACCACTAGGTTTTCGCAGAGTATGTCGAAACGGAAACAAACACAATAATACACAGGGGGAAACCACTTCACTTACGGAAATCATGCAGGACAAATAAATTCGAAAATCAAGAATTTTTAGGAGAACGGTGACCTTTACAATCAAGAGTGACTTTTGGAGAGTGCAGACGACGTTGTTTAGAATTTAGATTATGGTGTGACTTTTGTAAGAAGTGTATGACCTTCTGAGAAAAAAACTGATTTGTAGAGTGAGAAGATGATGATGTTGAGAGGAGAAGGTCACTCTTGGGAAAGGGGGTAACTTATGATTTCTAGCGAAAAGGGCGGATCTTTTTATGGGGAGCAATTTACTTAGTGGGGAAATTTATCATTGTTCAAAAAAAGCCACAGTGACTTTCGGAGAGGGAAGAAAACTCTTTTAAGATTATGGTGTGACTTTAGAAAGATAAGGGCATGACCTTCTGATGATTTGTAGAGTGAGAAGAATATGATATTGAGAGAAGAAGGAGAATTTTGGGTACCACCTTACCCAAAATGTACCTATGAATTTTAATAAGGAGGACGGATGTCTTTGAGAGTAGAATTTTACTTTTGATACCCACTTAAACGTAATTTCTCATTGCTTAAATGGGTTGTTTATTTATTTTGACTGAGGCTGTCTTTTTACTCGAAAGAAGAAGGGCTGAATTTTAAAGGAACTTTTTGGAGAATATTTTTGGTGCTAGAGACTTTTAAACAAGAGAAACCCTCATTGTTTTACTATATTTTTGTCTCACCTTTTCACAACTTTTAATGTCTCAAAGTGCAGTGCACATTCTTACTTATTTTTAGCGTAGATAATAAATAAGAAAAAGATAAACTTGCATATGCATTTCATAAATAATAAAAAGTCGTAAAATATATTGTGAAGAAAACTGGTATGACTAAAGTCTATATCACATAATCTATAGATAAACAATTGTATATGTGAATTCGTCACTATAATGATAAACTGCATGCAGGGCTAAATATTTCTTTTTATGAAACTACACAAATTGTATATGGCTTACAACCGCATAAACAGAAAAAATTATACTTAGAAATTTAAATTCTTTTCGCAGAATTTCTATGTAAAACCAATTTATTAATCATTTCCTAATGCATTAAAATATATTTATTAGGGGCTGCTTGTAAAAACTAAGTAATAAGAAACACGTTTTTCTTCCAGATTTATCGTATTTGAGTTTTTGTCAACAAAATATTAAATAATTCTACTCAAATGTAATCTCTAATCAAGATCTGTATAGCGAAAAAACAGAAGTTGCGATTATAGCAATAATAAGGAACAGCGAATGGATCGGACACACTCTGCGACGATAAGGCGATGACATAGCGATTTAAATCCATAAGGAGCCCGCAGAAGAGATCTTAGTGGTGACGAACGATGACTTACTTCTGTTAAGTGACCACCAAATTTTCTTATAGATCTTTGAAATAATTTATGAACAATGTCGTGCGGGTATCTCTTAGTTTTTTTCGGATCTATTTATACCTATTTAGTGCGTACTTGACCAATGAATCATATACTTACTTAGTTATTGCAAGCAGCCCCTCATACATTACGATTAAATTATAAGTAATTTATATAGGTTGCTATTATATATATTTTTATGCGCAGAAATATGTAAATAATTAAAGAAAAAAATGTGTTAACAATATTATAAGATAAGAATCGTTATTAATTATTAAATTATTATGAATATATACAATTAATAATTGCCAATTATTTCTGGCGCCTTTCATTTTGATAACAATAATTATATGGAGTATAATATTTGCAGTAGCAGCAGATAGCTCATGTTTAAAAAGAAAAGCTTGCATTTGTATTTATTTATCACAGATTCTCGGTATTTCTAAGGGTTTTCGAAAAATTATTATTCTCAACATTAAATATGTCAACACAAAAATTTTAATATATCAATTGGAACAAAAGTCCATATACATCAGAATCTGAGTTCAGTGCGTGTACAAAGAAGCTTGAAAAATATTCAATAATAATAAAAAACAAATCAAATTTAAAATTTAAATTGAATTTTAGATTTGAATAAATTTGTTTTTCTTATAAATATATTTCTAGGTATATAAAGAAAAATCATTTAACGCAATTTATATACTTTCAAAGGGCATCGATTTGGAATTTTCTTTATCATACGTATACATGCGTAAATATATTATATAATAGAAATGATTGAATTCAAAAGCGTATACCATATATTTCAATATGTTTTGAGTTAAAATATAAAATATTAAAAAATATATTCGGATTCCCTTATTATTCAGTCGTCGCGCCGCACCACTTATCACAATTTCCTATATATCAATCATTTTCATTTATACGCACAATATTTTCCACTCTTCAAAAAAAACTAAATTTTAGAAAATTTCTTAATTTGTTTAAATAAAGTCGAATTTTCTTTGTAATAATCGTTTGATAACGCATATAGGTATATAGTGTTTATCGTGAATGTTTATGTTTAAATCACGCTTCAGTGAATTTTCTTTTATAATTTTCTTGTCAATTCATTTTCTTTCTTTTTTTTCAAATTTTATCTATATATATTCTTGCTAATTAGCAAACTTTTATTTATTTATTTTTGTATTAATTTTGTTCATAACGAAAATAAATGGTTTTATATAGATTTTCATTTATTTGAAATTTAATGAAACACATATTTTTAAGAATCTATATCATCATCATCATTGGAGTGTTGTCAGCAACTCGCACTAGCCATATTTTTTGGTGATCAGTGGGCGGGTTTTACACTATATAAGGAGCCCTATCAGTTGGTATCATACAGGCGGACAACGGCTTTAAGTGACTTTCGGGCCACTGCAAACGCTTTTTTAATAAACACC
>JANSTW010089446.1:0-18754 GCA_027564275.1 Diadocidia ferruginosa | reverse complement strand
GTTGTACAGAGATGCTTTACAGAGTTAGTGCGATCGCTGATAAAGTTATTAGATAACAGAAAATAACTTGAAAATTGCTGTTTAACCCATATTTTTGAGATAAGATTCACAATATTTAAAGTTTATAATAAATGACATAAATTATAATTTATAATTATTACCCGGCAGTTATGTAATTAACATGTAAAACAATATGCATTTTAATTACAACAAAAAATCAAAGTATTAAATTAAATATTGTTTGTTAGAAATTTCGGTTGTTTTTGATTAAATAAATATTACGGAAGTCTGCTTACCTATGTATTACACCAGAGCAACTTGTTGCGCAACATTGTTTCTTATAGTCCCAAGAGTTCGGTTAAAAAAAAGTATTATTTGCTTGTATGTACCTTCAAACTTGTAGTTTTAGGTCTTTACACTAATATACAGGGGCGAGCTGATTGAAATTGATTGCAAATTATTATCAAAAAATTATAGTAGCATTTGTTTTTGGATTTCCGATCGTTTTCCAAAATTCAACGTCGAATTTGATTCAATCACCTCGCTCCAGGAGCACAAGGTTCGACCGATTTAAAAAAAAAATAAAAGTTTGTCGAACATTTAGCGAAAATAAGTGAAAATCAATCAAATTTATTGCTATATATTAGCGTAAAGATCTAAAACTAAAAATTGTAGGATACACACAAGTAAATATAAAACTTAATTTCTATTTTGTACTTAATGGACCAAACTATGAAGCTAAAAGGAAAAAAAGTTGCGCAACAAATTGCTTTGGTGTAGTTCCTAGGTAATGTTCTCGACAAAGTTTGATTTTTATTAATTTAGCAAAAAAACGAAATTGGTCGAGAGCCTGCTTTAAGTCATACTCATTATATTGTTTGTCTTCCACAGTTTAAATTGCATTAATTTTTATAATCAAACTTTTTGTTTAGAACAATGAACCACGTGCCGAACCAGACTGGTCCAATTATGATTCGGTGTCCGAACGATTCGATAAGGTTGATAAATTAATTGATTTGCATGGTCACATCATTGGTATGGGTCTCAGTCCCGATCATCGGTAATTTATAATTAACTAAATTGATAAAATTAACATATAATGGAAATATTGTTTAGATATCTTTACGTCAATAGTCGACCATGGCCAAAAGATTATATAATTTCAAATGCATTAGAACCGCCGCCAATTGCACAAGAAATCGATATTCATGTTATCGATTTGGGCACCTTGAAAAAAGTCGGCAATATGCTAAGAGCCCATAAAGCCTATACGCCGAATACTGAATGTTTTTTCCTCTTTCTGGATGTTTGTGATAATTATGTAGCAAGGTAAACAAATATAATTTTTATTAAATATTTGAAAACAGGTCTAATTTGATGTTAAGTTGTTCTCAAATAAATAACCGGTCGGCTAGGACAGAATTAGACCGAATGTCTGTTTTCAAATATTTAAATATTTTTTAATTACCGGTCGAAAAAAGTAAAATACGTTTTGTTATTTTTGAAATATTCTCATCGATAGTGGTGCTGAAGATATGCATGCATACCTATGGGATCGTTATTATGGCGTTTGTTTGGCCAAATACCAGCACAACGATGTAGTCAATAGTGTTGCATTTAATTCACGTGATTCGGAAATGCTAGTTACCACAAGCGATGATTATACGATAAAGGTTTATTATTTAGTTTTTAAAAATTAAACTTTTTATCCTAAGACATTTCAATTTTAGGTATGGCGATCACCAGCAAAGACACAGCTCCTGAATGCTGCCAAATTGAAAAGAGCTATTGAATTTAGAAAAAAATAATTTACCATAGCGTGTTCAATATATTATATAATGAATAGTAAAATTTTAAATATTTTAAACGAAATGATCACACACAAAATATTTTCTGTCCCATTTAACAAATTAATGAGAAATATTTTTCTTTAAGTCTGATCCAACCAAAATATAAATTATAGACAAATTTATACAACAACATATTACACCTTATACCTTATTGTGACAACAACAAAATATTTTAAAATAAATTATTTATATAATTATACACCATTTAAAAATATAATTTTTTTTTTTATTTATTAATTAATATGGTCCTCTTATCGAGAAAATAATAAAATAATAAAAGGAGATTTAAGGTGCGCACGCACACCTAGGCGACAGCAAGCGATAGCAAGCGACGCGATTGAAAGAGACAGTTTTTTTACATACAAAACAACAACAAATATTTTTTTATAATTTTGTTGTTGTTTTGTATGTTAAAAAACTGACTCTTTTAATCATAGTATAATAATAACCATTATAAGCTTTTAAAAATTTTACATACGATTTGATTTTCCTAATTTGAATGACCTTGATGGCTTGATTTAATTGTAGAGGCAGAATTCTGTTTGAGAAGATCGCCGACAATTTGGCAAAAGATTTTGCGATTTGCAAAGACTTTGTACTATAGTTTAATTATTATAATAATTATATATTAATTAAACTATACTTTGTACAGATTAGATGTTGCTTTCAATGGTGTCGCCTAGGTGTGCGGTATCCTTTATTGTGTATACATTTTCAACAATTGGACATGTTCAATTTTAGTTCAATGGAGCATGGCGCTAGTGCCTAATGTGAAAAATCAATGTAAATGGTTTTTCTTTTTTTAATGTGAAAAATCAATGTAAATTGTTGTTGTTTTTTAACATTAAGACGGCCATTGCTGCTATTATATATATTTTTCTTTGACGTTTAACATGCCCTATACACAAACAACTTTTTTTGACCTAGTATTTTCTGCAAAACTCCAAATTTTGTGTTTTAATTGATAGTAATTTAATTTAAAAATTAAAAATTTTATTGGTTTTTAAATATTAATTTATGATTATTGTTGATAGAAATTTAAACATATTTTTTTTATAACTCAGGTGCTAAAAATATTTGGTTACAACAAATAAAGCAGCTTAAAAGTGACCATATTTAAGAATGTATAGTTTTTTTTAAAGATTTTTTAAAAGTTTATTTTCTAAAATTTTAAATTATGGTGGGCGGGGTTTTAAACCTAGATAACGAGCTAGCGTATATATAGTTAAGTTATTCGTCCAGCAGTTTACCATTCGGGTCTGCTTCGTCGCACATTTTGTCGTGCGATTTCTTCTTTCTCTTTTCTACATGACCGAAACAATTATCACATTCGTCATCATCGCTTTCCGAAGAACTTTCACCGAAATTGCGTTGTTTCTTGTAAATGCAACAACCTGAAAAATAAATTGTTTATATAATAAATTAAAAACTTGAAATATCGGACTATAGCGGTCGTTGGGGCAGGTTTAATTTTTTTTTTTTTGGTCATAACCAAAATCCATTTGAACATGGTTGCAGAAAGCACATTATTAGACACAAGAAAGTTGTACATCAGTGGACGGATTTGGCCAAAAATTAGTTGGGGGCGAGTTTTTAGTAGTCGCATAGTTTGGGATTGCATTCAAGAACTATAGGTCAAAGGGTAGGAGGCTCCCGTACGATTTTTTTGTAAAAATGACAGAAAAATATGAGCATAGAGAAACAGATTTTTTTTTTAGTTGACACGGTTGGTGGTTGGTTGGTTACAGCGCAGTATAATAATAACCAGTAGTAGATTTTGAAAATTTTATATACGGTTTTGTTTTCCTAATTTGAATGACCTTGATTTCATTGTAGAGGCAAAAATTCTGTTTGAGAAGATGGCCGACAATTTGTAAAAAAAATGGTTATTTGCAATGCTTTTGTATAGATTAGATTTTGGGTGGCAAGTCTACCAGAAACATAACTAGACTTCAATTAGAAAAAAAAATTGCCTTTTTGAAACCACAAGAAACGAGAAAAAACCCAAATAATAAACTAAGACAGACCCATCAGATACACCCAGTTGAAAACCCAGGAGCTCCCTGATCTTTGTAACAGCTATCTGAGTCAGATAAGTAGGTATGTGATTTCCCAGAAAACGATGTCTCAATCTACTGAGAGCAGGGCACTCACACATGAAGTGCTCGACCGTCTTCGGTTCATTTGCATAACAACAACTGTCACAAATCGCATTGTGTGGGATCCCCAATCTAGCCGCATGGACCCCAATAGCCTAGTGGCCAGAGAGAACCGCAACCAATCGAGAAATGTCTAAACGAGACAAACTTAAAAGTGCGTCTGTTCTATTTTGATTGTACGAATACCAGGGCTTCCTGGCCCTACGACAAGAGATAGTTCTGTTCCATCTCAAGTCAGCTAAATGCAAGAAATGCACTTTTAAGCTAACCTTTACTAAGTTCAAGGAAGGAAGAACTTCCCAAGCAAAATTGCTGTCCAGAGCTGATCCAAGTCCAGCCAGTTCATCCGCACGCTCGTTTCCAGCGATGCAACTATGACCAGGAACTCTTAGCTAACAAGTAAAAGTTTCTAGATAATAATCGAAGATCCAAGAGCTAAAATTGCAGCTTGAATGTCTACGACTATCGCCAAATTCTGCACTTGGGCATCGCTTGCCCTCACCCGCTTACATGCCAGCAAGATCGCAAGCACTTCTGGTTGAAAAACACTTTCCAAGTTTGGGAGTCTGATTGATTCCGATATGTTAAGCTTTTCGCAGAAAATACCTTATGATCACCGTGTACCCAACAGTGGGTTACCCTCTGCCCACTGCTCTCTAGTGGGAAACTTAGTGTTAAAGATTTTGTTTAGTTCCAATTTAGGAAGCATGTAGTCTGTTGGAGTACCAGCTATATTTTCAACTAATGATAGTAAGCTGTTGTGACCATAGGAGCTATCAAACCAAAACCCAGATTCTTTTATTACAACTAGCCCTGTATTGATGTGTTAATGTGAATATCAGGTGGTAACAAGTTTGTAAAGACATTCAGGGAGAGTTGGCGTTGTTTTTAGCGCTCCTGTAACCCCTAGCAAAAAACTACGTTGAACTCTTTCAAGACTCTTAAGGTTATCGCTCTTATCTAAAGCTGGTCACCATACAAGAGACCCATACGTAAGAATCGGCCTTACAATAGCCGTGAAAATCCAATGGATCATCCATGGACGAAGGCCCCAAATTTTGCCAAACGTCTTATTGCACGAGTAGAGGGATACGTAAGTCTTCTTAGCCCGTTCTTCAACGTTCATTTTCCAGTTAAGTTTAGAGTCTAATATTAGACCTAGATACTTAGCTTTAGGGGTTAAAACAAGTGTGGAACCACCTAATTTAGAAGGCATCCAAACGAAAATTTTAGTTTTCCTAGTGAAAAGAACTAGGCTGGTCTTCTCGGCGTTTACAGATAGTCCGCAATCAATAGACCATTTGTCAACCAGATCCAAAGCCCTCCCCATAATATTACTTATACGGATAAGCAAAAACCAGGTACCAAGACAACAAGGTCATCTGCATAAGCAACAGCTTTGGTGCTGTTACTGTCGGTAGTATTTTGTCCATGACTAAAAGCCATAGTAAAGGGGAGAGTACCGCATTCTGAGGTGTACCCCTGTTGACTTTCCTAACAATTCGACACCCACTTAACTCAGCTTGGATAATTCTGGATGAAAGTAAGGAGACAATCCAGTCAATCAGTTCCTGAGCTAGATCTACATCTAACCGAATATATTCAATACAAATTTTTTTTGAAAATATGTTGCTGAGCGTTGCTTTATAAGAGACAATATTCTTAATTTGTAGAAAATATGTAAACAAAATTGAAAACTAGTTTTTTTATATTTTTAGTGTCGATGACATATTACCGTCTTGTTGTAAAACCTCCAGATCAAAGGGGAATGACTGAGATAAATTTTTTCTAAACAAATTTGGGGTTGTAACAGCTCCTTCTCAGCACTTCTTCGTGTGTATTGATTTACATTTAATATTTACATAAAACGATTAGTCATGCAATAATTGTTATCATTTGTGTAAATTCAATTGAAATATTACATCATTCATATAAATAAAGTTTCTCTTATAACTACTCAATTTAAACGCATGTTATCAATTATAATTCATTTAAAATAGTTTCTGTGTGTGCATGTAAAATTCTTTACCTCTTTAACATTGAACATTTACACACAAATTTGTTGTTATTTATCAATCAACAAGGTTTTTCGATTAATGTCGTTATAATATTTAAAAATAAAATACTTGACCATTAAACTACGCGGGCTCTATCTAATATTATAAATATAGAACGATATTTTGTTTTGATACTGTTATTCTGATAGTGCAAAATTACAATGACGTAGCGTAACAATCGCGATTGATAAAACTTTATTTATATCTTTGAATTAATTTTAAATTATAAATTAATTAGATAAAAAAAATATTATATAAACATTCGTTTAATCTGATAATTTTTTCTTAAATCAACATATTATTATATATTAGATGACGTTGGGTAAATAATTTTAGTTGGATTTTGGTAAATAAAATTTGTGGTTTATAAACCCGATGAATTTTTTGACATTATTTTTATCAGGTCGTTCAGAGTAATTACTACACAAAATATCGTAACACTTACATTTTGATTTTTTCTTTCCCATATGTTCATTATCAACTGTCCCTGAATTCCATGATACTTTCTTATCGGTATTCGGTCTTCTGTGTAGCGAAAGCCTTAGTGTTGGTGGTTCCTAAAAAAAATTAAATTGAAAATATTGAATTCGGGCCATAAAGGGGTTTAGCCTGGAATTTTTGTTTTTTATAAAAAAAAATCTGAATTTTAGTAATATCCGAAAAGGTCGTATTTTCTGAGTATTATTAGAATTTAAGAAAACTTTATTTTAAAATCTGCTATCATTCAGCAAGAGAGTAACAAACTGTTTCCACAAAGCCTTCAACTTCCTATAATTTCATAAGACTTCATTGACTTTCATAAGATGACTTACAAAACTTTCAGAACACTTCACAGGACCTTCAAAAAAAGGTGTTCAAAGACTTCCAGAAGATAATCGCATTATTATTATTAGTTTAAAAATGTATGGAAATATTCTCGAATTTGGGTCCCAAAACAATTTTAAAACAAACATTTTTGTACAATAATAAATATATTATGATAAAACTTAACAACTAAAATTATAAATTAATTAAAACTATTGTATAATTTGCTGTTTTCTCAGGAAATTAATTTTATCTGAGTCATAATTTAATAGTTCGGATAAAATTTCATCGGTATGTTGTCCAAGCAGAGGTGGAGCCGTTCGGGCTGTGTTCATTGCTTCACTATAGACAACAGGCGGACCAACAACTTTTACATTTCCACAGCTGGGATGAGGCAAATTCTTAACAATTTCAATGGCTTGTACATGTTTGTCGGCAAAGACCTCCTGCATATTATTTATTGGTCCAATTGGAATGGAGATATTTTCAAATTTTTCAATCCAATAATCGGTTGAATGTTTAAGAAAAATGTCCGATAAACATCTGATTAATTCTTCGCGATTTTTAACTCGATTTTCATTATTTGAAAATTTTTCCTCTTCAACCAAATGTGGAACGTCCAATATATCACACAAGGCTTTAAATTGAGCATCACTACCAGCGCCTATGGTTACGTAGCCAGTAGATGTCTTGAATGCCTCATAAGGCACAATGTTAGAGTGTGCTGTACCCCACCGCTCAGCCTCAACCCCAGCGTTTAGGTAGTTTGATGCAACATTTATTAAACTAGCTATTTGTGTTGACAGTAAATTAACATCGATTTTTTGCCCTCGTCCAGTTTGTGCACGTTGCAACAGAGCGGCCAGAATTGCTCCATGGGCATACAGTCCTGTGGCCACATCGGTCATAGCAACCCCCACCTTTGCCGGAGCTCCATCTTTTGCACCAGTAATATGTAAAAGCCCACCGATCGATGCAGCTATCACATCAAATCCGGGTTTTTTTGCATATGGTCCTACAGCACCATAGCCACTTATCGAACAATAGATTAATTTCGGACAATGCTTTTTAATTCGTTCATAGTCCAGTCCGAAATCTTGCAGCTTGCCAGGTACATAATTTTCCACTAAAACATCACATTTCTTGGCCAATTCCAAAATAATATCACTGCCCTGCTTGATGTCAATGCAAACACTTCGTTTATTTCTATTTGCCGCCATAAAGTATACCGAATCTGTGGAGTTGTTCAAGAACGGCGGTCCCCATTTACGTGACTCATCGCCCGTTACTGGCCGTTCAACTTTAATAACATCTGCACCCAAATCGGACAGAATCATTGTACAATATGGACCAGCAATTATGCGTGTTAAGTCCAGAACACGAATACCATTTAATGGATATTTATTTGAATCAGCCGTTTCAACAAATTTTGAAAAATTTCTAATGAAAAATCCATTTAATTTAATTATCTCAAAACTTCGCGATAATTTATACATATTCATAACAAAAATAAAAATCTAATGTGTTCGTATAATCAACCAATTCAAATAAGACTGAATAAAAAATTCCATTATAGCGAGCACATAAACTGAAATCTAATCTTACTTGCACGTAATATTTACGCACCTTTTGCCTACTCGTAATGAATAATTGTGCAACAACAACAACCACATCTGTATGATTATTATCTATGATCAAATATAGACAAATCGTACATTTATCTGCATTAGAACGTATATTGTGTATAATGTATAAGTATACTGAACGGAAACAACATAATAGGGCCCTACACACGAATGTAGGTTACATACCTCGCAGCTCGCTACAACAAGACAATAAACATGTTTTATGCTCTGTTACATAGAATTTTTTACTTATGCTCTTTTATTACATACCTATGTTGTATTAGAAACAAAAAACAGTTACTATTTTATGTAATTACGTCTTATATTATCCAATAATTACAACTTACATTAATCAATTCTTCGGGTGTTAGAACTTGGGTAAGTGTAATGCCATTGTTCGACGTTGAGGCTCTTATTCCGGCCGTTGCTGACGGTGAGGGTAATGCAGCCGATTGTGTATCCATATTTGGTATTTATAGATCTCGTTTTTATGTTTAGAATTTATTTACAGGCACATTAATTAATTAAATTTATTTTTTCTTTACGAGCGTTTCATATAAATATAAAATATATGAACCAAAACAAAACAAACCGACCGAATGTCAAACGTTCGGGTAAAATTGCGCGCAGCGAAAATTCGAAATTAAAAAAAGAGGAACCATTCACAATTTAAAGTTCGAAAAATTATCTCAACTGCAAGTGCTGCAAATTGACGACATTTTCAATAGTGCAAATTTTACTCGTGAAGTTGGTAAACTTGAAAAAAAAATAATGTTTATTAAGGTTGGGATATAGGTTGAGATTTAAAAGTTCATTTTGGCGTGTATATAATGAACTATAATGAATATACTCTCAATTCCTTTTTGTTTTTGCATTTTTTTGTATATAGAAAAGTATATTAGAAATGCAGGAGTGTAAAATGTATTTAAAATTAATTATAACGGAACATTTTTTTTACATTTCCGTCACGCTTAACTGCGAGATATATAAACATGGAATGTATAGAATTAAAAAAATACAAGAGTTTTACATGAGCTTAGTTGACAAAATAACAACATTTATAAAAATGTTGTTAACCCACTATAAAAAAATTCTAGAAGAAAACTCAAATAGTTTAGAAGTTATTTGAGTTCCCCCGTATCCTACCTTTACCTTAGTAGTGGACTTTCTTAAATTGATTTTAATTTGATAAATTTTAATAATAATAATTTTTATTTATTTGAACCAAGGAAAATGTTAAAAATAATAGTTTTATATAAAATTTCTATATATAAATACGCTTTAAAAAATTCAAACTAAAATATAGCATTTCACATAAAAACAATTAAAATACAAAATTAAAGAAAATGTCTTTAAAAAAACTCCAATTATCTATTTATCAACAAAAAATATTATTTAGAAAAATAAAGAAATTAAAATATGCGATAAAGTGAAACTCGACAAGAATAAAGCAGCATTACCATAACCAAAATCAGTACTACATCAACTAACAACTTCTACAAATAGCTACTTTTAAAAAATAATAACATTTAAGTTTCAGACTTTTTTCGGTTTTCTTTATAAGTTCATCATTTTGATTGATAAAATATAAAAGTTAACTGATTCTTTCTTTTATAACTGAATAGACTCAGTTTATTTTGAATAAAATGCTTGTTTCCTTTCTTATACTTTTAGATTTTAGCAAAACATTTGACAGAATTGACCACACGATTCTTTGCTACAAGGTAAAGACGAAGTTATCATTTTCTAGTAGTGCTTGTAACTCATTCATACTTGACTGGGCGGAAGCTACTTGTGTTTGTGGATAAAGTAGAGTCCGTAATTGGTGAGAGTTATTCTGGTATTCCTCAGGACTCCATTCTGGGACCACAATTATTTAGTATATTTATTAATAATTTGCCAGCTGTTGTTAGTTTTCCATCTGTGCACGTCATGTACGCTGACGATGTCCAACTAGTTTTTTCATCACCTGGCGAATTTCTCAACGATAGAATCCAACTGTTGAATGACGACCTGAAATCGCTTTATGAATTGTCTTTATCAAATAAGCTACAATTGATTCCGACTAAATCGTATTGTAATTTTCAGAATAATAATTCGTCAGACTGTCCTGTTTTATTTAATGTTATTTCTATAACCACAGTCATCTATAAAAAGTCTGAGAATTTACATTAATGACAAATTGAACTGGTCTGATCATGTAAATAAGGTTTGTAGTACGACGTATTCAACGCTATGAAAGCTATTTTCGATCCATCAGTATCTGCCAACTCACATCCGGCTAAAATTAATAAAATCTCTTATTATCCCTTATTTTTCATACGGATGTGAGCTATGCTAGTTTGTATTTTTAAAGTTATTAGTGTTTTTGCCATAATGAATTGGGGTTCGTCGATGCTTCGTCTAAAACGCTTGTAAAACCTATATTCGAAAAAATTTGGTCGACTTTATCTTCGCGGCAACACTGCCACACACAAATTTTGACAGCGCAGATAAAAATTTTTATGAATGCGATTTTCGCGTTGTGGTCCAAAAGCAGTGTCGGGCGTGTTAAAAATACAAAAATATGTTAATTTGATAAGAAATTGTGGAAAAATCGTAATTAATAAAACAATTTATAAATAATTCAACTGCTATTTGTATATATATTTAGATTTTATTGCGTTAATTATTCTATTTTATATTCGCTGCCGTTCGTGTATAGTAAAAGTGATGACCCAGTAAAATTTTATAATCTTTTTAATGGCCTCCGCCGTCAGTGTTTAATTGTTGGTATTATTTGATATGTGACGACGACGATCTCTATCTAATATCGAAGAAATATGGCCACAAATGCAAAAAACATAAAATCATCTAAATTAATTGTAATAAAGACATAAAATTGCGGGTCGTTTAAAATGCAAAACTATTCGAATAAAACAAAAGAAATGTTCATCGTAAGAGCTTTGGAGAAAATACTTGGGGACAAGGACATCAAACGTTCACATCATTCGCAATTGAAAAAAGCCTGTGACTCGGCGTTGGGTAAGTTTTTTTGCTAATCAGCTTATCTTTGTGATACGAACTATTTTATCGATTAGGTGAAATAAAAGAAGAACTAAAAGATGGGGGACAACAAGTGGATCAGCCAGCAGCCGACACACAATCTGCTGCTCTTCCATTGCCAAAAAATGATTCAGCCAATATAATAAATGCGGAAAAATACTTTCTGCCCTTCGAACTGGCATGCCAAAGTAAAACACCGCGAATTGTCGTCACCGCGCTGGATTGCTTACAGAAATTAATTGCCTATGGTCATCTGACGGGGAACATACAGGATTCCTCGAATCCCGGCAAATTTCTAATCGATCGTATTGTGACGACAATTTGTAATTGCTTCAGTGGTCCACAAACCGATGAAGGTGTTCAATTGCAAATTATCAAGGCCTTATTGACTGTTGTCACCTCGCAGCATGTCGAAGTGCACGAGGGCACCGTTTTGCAGGTAAGGAAAGGTGGTTTTTTTAATCGTTTTCACATTAAATATCGCTATTTTTAGGCCGTTCGAACATGTTATGACATTTATTTATCGAGTAAAAACTTAATAAATCAAACGACAGCTCGAGCTACGCTGACCCAAATGTTAAATGTGATTTTTACCAGAATGGAAAGTCAAGTTTACGAATCACCTGCAGCGATAACAACGGTGGCCACAGCTACATCTACCGAATCGAATACTGCTAGTTCAACCAATAATGAAAACAATCTGGACAGTACCAGTGCAATACCAACCATTGTAACGCCCACATATATGCAATCCATCACCGAAGAAGAACCAAGTGATCAAACAAATCATCCTGATTCAGACGCAGAAGTTGTAAAGCAAATATTAAATCAAATAATCGATGATGCAATAACGATAGTAGAGGCGAAACGTGCTGCTGCAGTAAAATCGGATCAACAGAACGATGACAACAAATCACAAACATCTCTGGACACGGCTCAAAACAATCAAATAAATCGAGTTCCATCACAAGAAAGTATGGAAGTGCACAGCGAGAACGATAATATTGTAACGGCAAAGTTTACGCACATTCTGCAGAAGGATGCTTTTTTAGTATTTCGTGCTTTGTGTAAACTGTCAATGAAACCGTTACCCGATGGAATGCCCGATCCTAAATCTCACGAGCTTCGGTCAAAAGTCCTCTCTTTGCATCTGCTGCTTTCGATACTGCAAAATGCTGGGCCAGTTTTTCGCAGTAACGAAATGTTCATTATGGCCATTAAGCAATATTTGTGTGTAGCTTTGTCGAAAAACGGCGTTAGTTCAGTGCCTGAAGTATTCGAATTGTCCTTGTCCATATTTGTGGCTTTATTGTCCAATTTTAAAATTCATTTGAAAAAACAAATCGAAGTATTTTTCAAGGAAATTTTTCTGAACATTTTAGAGGCCACTAGTTCGTCGTTCGAACACAAATGGATGGTAATTCAGGCGCTGACTCGCATATGTGGCGATGCCCAAAGTGTCGTTGACATTTATGTAAATTATGATTGTGACTTTTCGGCAGCCAATTTGTTCGAACGACTGGTTAACCATTTGTCGAAAATAGGTCAAGGTCGGCAACCACTTGAGCTGGGCGCTACAACAAACCAAGAAAAATCTATGCGCATACGAGGACTTGAGTGCTTGGTGTCGGTGCTAAAGTGTATGGTTGAGTGGAGCAAAGACCTGTATGTCAATCCGAATTTGCAGACCACACTGGGCGAACCAATCGCTCCCAAAAATAATGGCACCGAAGAACCATTAAATTCACCAGAAACCCCGTTACCAGTGCAACGATCCTCACATGGTGGATCAAGTCAAAGTATAAATTCCATTGAAAGTGCTAATAATCGCGAAGTCCTCGATCTATTGGGTGAATTGGAGGAGCGTAAACAACGCAAGGAGGTCATGGAAACCGGTGTGGAAATGTTCAATAAGAAACCGAAGAAAGGTGTCGCTTTTCTGCAAGATCGCGGTTTGTTGGGTACGAAAATCGAAGACATCGCAATTTGGTTGCACGAAGAAAAACGCTTGGACACAACAATCGTTGGTGATTATTTGGGTGAAAATGACGATCATTGCAAGGCCGTTATGTGTGGCTACATTGATGCAATGAATTTTACCGACATGGACATTGTGGCGGCTCTTCGACATTTTCTCGAAGGATTCCGTTTGCCAGGAGAAGCGCAAAAAATCGATCGACTTATGGAGAAATTTGCCAGTCGCTATTGCGATTGTAATCCACACATTACACTGTTTCCGAGTGCCGACACTGTGTATGTGCTTGCCTTTTCCGTCATTATGCTGACGACTGACCTTCATTCGCCCTCCATTAAACAGAAAATGACAAAGGAGCAATACATAAAACTGAATCGAGGCATCAGTGACAGCAAGGATTTGCCCGAGGAATATTTGTCGCAAATCTACGACGAAATTTCGGGTCAAGAGATCAAAATGAAATACGCCACGATGAATAAACCGGACAAACAGATCATTGTCAATGAGAAGAAGCGAAAACTTTTGTGGAATATGGAAATGGAGGCAATGTCGAGTACGGCTAAAAATCTGATGGAGTCTGTGTCGCATGCCAAACTGCCCTTCACGTCAGCCAAACACCTGGAACATGTGCGACCAATGTTCAAGATGGCTTGGACACCATTTTTGGCCGCCTTTTCGGTTGGTCTGCAGGACTGTGATGATACTGAAATTGCTAATCTTTGTTTAGATGGTAAGTGGAAGTAAATAAAATGTCAATATAATAATTTAAATTCACTTACAGGAATCCGTTGTGCTGTACGTATCGCTTGTATATTTCACATGAGCATGGAACGCGATGCATACGTTCAAGCGCTGGCCCGTTTCACATTGCTGACGGCAAATTCACCAATCACCGAAATGAAAGCGAAAAATATCGACACAATTAAGACGCTAATAATGGTGGCGCATACCGATGGCAACTATTTGGGCACAAGTTGGTTGGACATTGTAAAGTGTATTTCGCAACTGGAATTGGCCCAATTGATTGGCACAGGCGTTCGGCCAAAATATCTGTCTGGTCCGATAACACACCGTGATGCGCTGGATCCGACGGTCAAGGAGCACATTGGCGAGACCAGTTCACAGAGTGTTGTTGTGGCGGTTGATCGAATTTTTACCGGATCGATTCGACTGGATGGTGATGCTATTGTTGATTTTGTGAAGGCTTTGTGTCACGTCTCACTGGACGAACTGAATCATGCTCAGCCTCGAATGTTTTCATTGCAGAAAATTGTCGAAATATCTTACTATAATATGGGGCGCATTCGGTTGCAGTGGTCACGCATTTGGCAAGTGTTGGGCGATCATTTCAACACGGTCGGTTGTAACCTGAACGAGGAAATTGCCTTTTTTGCCTTAGATTCGTTGCGTCAATTGTCCATGAAGTTCATAGAGAAGGGAGAATTTTCAAATTTCCGTTTTCAAAAGGATTTTCTACGACCCTTCGAACACATTATGAAAAAGAACAATTCACCGGCCATCCGTGATATGGTTGTGCGATGCGTCGCGCAAATGGTCAATTCACAGGCCCATAACATACGTTCGGGTTGGAAGAATATTTTTTCAATCTTTCATTTGGCGGCCGGCGATCATGATGAATCCATTGTTGAGATGGCCTTTCAGACAACCGGCAAAATAATCACCGACCTCTATCAACGGCAATTCCCCATTATGATTGATTCGTTTCAGGATGCTGTAAAGTGTCTGTCTGAATTCGCGTGCAATGCACGATTTCCGGACACGAGCATGGAGGCCATACGATTGGTTCGAACGTGTGCGCTTTGTGTGCACGCCGCGCCCGACTGTTTTGCCGAACATGCTGGCATGGAAAATGATGCATCCGTTTCGGAGGAAGATCGTGTTTGGGTGCGAGGTTGGTTTCCGATGCTCTTCTCTCTGTCTTGCGTTGTAAATAGATGTAAACTTGACGTTCGTACACGTGGCCTTACCGTTCTTTTCGAAATTGTCAAAACGCACGGCGATGCGTACAAACCGAATTGGTGGCGAGATTTGTTTAACATTTTATTTCGAATATTTGACAATATGAAGCTGCCTGAACAGCATACTGAAAAGGCTGAATGGATGACGACCACCTGCAATCATGCTTTGTACGCAATCATTGACGTTTTTACGCAATATTTCGATGTATTGGGCAATCTATTGTTGTCTGAATTGTATCAACAGTTGCATTGGTGCGTCCAGCAGAACAATGAACAGTTGGCCCGATCCGGCACAAATTGTTTGGAAAATTTTGTCATTTCAAATGGGCTAAAGTTCACCGAAGAAATCTGGGATAAGACGTGTCAATGCATGTTCGACATATTCAACAGTACGATTCCCGGTGATTTGCTGACATGGAAACCGGATGGAGGGGCGGCTGCTGGAACGGCCGTTCACATGAACAATCATCCGAGTCGTCAAAACTCTTTGGAGAATGGGGAGGTTCGTCATGGCATACTGAAGCGAAGCAATTCACAACATTCGGTCTATAGTTTCCAATCGGACGACGGCAGCAAGGGTGGCGAGTTTTTCCATTCACAGAATCATATCTTTTCATCGTTGCTCATAAAATGCGTCGTTCAATTGGAATTAATTCAGACAATCGATAGCATTGTATTCTTTCCGGCAACTTCGCGAAAAGAAGATGCCGAAACGTTGGCATTGGCAACAGCCGATCTTACCGGTGATTCGACCAGTCGCAGTGAATGTCAACGCGAAGAACAAGGAATGTACAGCTATCTGAATACGACACATTTACTGCAACTTACCGATTGCCTGTTGAAAAGTCATCGATTTGCTAAACGCTTTAACACCGACCATGGACAGCGCAACATTTTGTGGCGTGCCGGTCTGAAGGGCACCGTCAAACCGAATCTTCTGAAACAGGAATCAACATCGTTGGCCTGTGTGCTAAGAATTCTATTCAAAATGTATGGCGACGATTCAAGATCACAGGATTGGTGTGACATTGAACATAGACTGATATCAGTTTGTAAAGAGGCATTGGAATATTATTTAGGGCTGCAGAGTGAAACACATCGGGATGCCTGGACCTCGTTACTGCTGTTGGTTATGACCAGATTGATTAAGATGCCCGATAAAAGAGTGAGTGTTTTTTTAGAATTAAAAAATTGTCTTCTTTTTTGCAGGCCCTCGACCAATTGTATAGTCTAAGGTTGTCCACTATTTGTATAAATTTGTTTCTTTTGGCGATCGTTTTCTTGATCATTTTCTTCCAGTTTGCCTATCGATTTAATTTTTGACAATTTGTCGGTTATATTCTGGTCTCTCGTTTTTTATGAGGGGGAAACCATTTTGGATATTACGGAAATCAGAAATCATTTCGAAAATCTGAAATCATTTTTAGAAATCACGGAAATCATTTTCAGAAAGCACGGAAATCATTTCCGGAAACAGAAATCATTTTCGGAAATCAGAAATCATTTCATAAATCACAGAAATCAGAAATCATTTGGGAAAACACGGAAATCATTTCGGAAATCAAAAATCGTTTTCGAAAATCAGAAAAATAATTATCGAAAATCATTTTCAGAAATCACGGAAATCATTTCGGAAATCGGAAATCATTTTCAGAAATCACGGAAATTATGGCATAAGAAATCATTTCGGAAATCATTTTCAGAAATCACGCAAAACATTTCGGAAATCAGAAATCATTTTCGGAAATGATAAAAATAATTTTCGGAAATCACAAAAATCATATTTGGGAATCAGAAATTATTTCGGAAATCAGAAATCATAGGACAACATTTTTATTCCTCGTTTTTTTTTTAAATTTGCTTATCCTCTCGTTGTTTTTTAGCGGCCATATTGAAATATTTAAAATGTTCTAAAGTCAAAATTTTCTTTTTAGTTTGCCGCCCACGTATCCAGTTACTATAATTTACTGTGTGAAGTGATGTGCTTTGATGTAAAACCAGAACTACGAAGTGTGTTAAAACGTTTATTCCTCCGAATTGGTCCTGTTTTTAACATAACTTCAACTACTACAAATAATAATGTATCAACGCAATTGTAATATATTATATGCAAGGAAGACTAAACAAGTGCGAAAAACTAGCTTTCTTTTTTTGTTCGTCTTCGCTTCGTGCAAATAACGAAACTTAATTTAGTATTAGCATGGAAAGTTTACAAACTTTTTGTTCTTTTTCCATATACTTGACAAAAAAAAATCAAAATTCGTTTTTTAATCACACGGACACAAAAAGAAAATGGCTTTTAAACACTTGAGATTTTCAGTTTGGTCTTTTTAAAAAACAAAATTTTCTGATGTGCAGATAAATTTAGTCTCGATCAAATCATTCAATCAGAAACCGAATTAATGAGACGGCGAAATAAGTTTTAAAAATTTTCGCCGTATATATATGGGTTTCTGATTGGTTGACTTAATCGCGAACTAATTAAAAATCTAGAGTTTAACAATTTCTTGATGAAATTCATATATTATTTTAATTTGGCTGTTTATGTCGTTTATCGTTAATTAATTTGGCGACTTTGTTAATTTGTTGGTATTGTTTTTTTTAGTAATATTATTAAATTTATTATATAAAAATATATTTATTTTACACACACACACACACTGGGTCGCTAACACGCGGCATCAATAATATTGTTTGAACAATAATTTTAAATTGATTTTCAGATTTTGATTGATTTTAATTTGGAATTATTTTTAAATTTATCGTAACACAATGATACAGATATTATTATTGACACTGATTAAGATGCTTTGACTATTATATTTTTTATTAGTTTTATTTAAAATAAATTTAGAATAATATTCAAACAAGGACTTATATTTTTTTGTTAATAGAATATAATGAGTGTACTATATTATGTGTCTGTAATTGGGGAAGAATGAAGATTAGGCTGGGTCGTTGGAATATTTTTTTGTATAAAGAAATGTAATTTTTTTTTTCAAAAACGGCTAGAGCCTAAAAAATTCTACATAAAAAAAACTCTACATTTAATATAAATATGATTTTAGACAGGCTCTCGACCAAAGGTTATATCATCAAAAACGACCGTAAAAACTACAAATTATATCTATATTTAATATTTTTTTAATTCATCGATCATTCATCGCGCATTGCGTTCAAACAAGACATTGTAACCCACTTCATATAAAACTGAAAAAGAAGCAAGAATATCACCTTACTTTCATAATAGCAAGAAACAT
>JANSTW010089335.1:0-18760 GCA_027564275.1 Diadocidia ferruginosa | reverse complement strand
AATAAATTAGCTGTCTGAAAGTGACATTTGGCTGCTGAAATTTTTTTTTTAGCTTGGACTTTAAATGCGGCTTGACAGCTTATCTATCTATGATATAGGACCGCCATTCTTAATTTGAAAATTTTTACATTCGATTCGTAATACTTTGTGACTTAAAAACCTTCTAGAAAATAATATTTTCACATTGTACTGCCATATTGAAGCCGCCATTTTTAATTTATAATTTTAACATCAGATCCTGATTAATAACAATTATAAGTCATCTAGCGCAGCATTTAACCAAAGACACTGTTATATATAATAATTATAACCGAAATCAATAGTTTTTAATTTTTCCGCCATTCTGTATATAAAAAAAATATTTTATACACAATTCAAGAACAGACAGAAGTCCATATTTTTGTAAAAAAAAATTGTTTGTATGTTGCGTAATTTTGTATATGATATAAAAAATTGAACATCACTTACAACTCATACAAGTTTTAAATTTTGACAAGATATGTAATGCAGAATTTTTAAGGGAACATCTCTGTATTGATAACTCATTTTCAACGTATTGAGTTAGGATGTTATTAGATCTATAGAAGTAGCGATATATACAACAACAACTGTATATAATATAGTCACATTCTCGTTTCGTCAGTGATGATATTATGATAAATATATAAATATTATTTTTTTTAACTTACAAGTAATAAATTGAATTAAATTAAATATAGTAAATTTTTGATTAAATGAGTTAAAACTCAGATTTTTTTTAAATAATAATAATGACGGAAGCTCCACAGCACATAATTATTATTTTATATTTTTGCTCAAGACTATATAAGAAGGTAGCTTGAAGCCGTGCTCTTAAAATGCATGCTTTATATGCGATACAGTTTCTGGCATATTATTATTATTATTTCAAAAATACAAAAAAAAATTATTTTTATTATTCTCCTAAAAGAAAATGCCGCAGCAATGCAGATTGCACACATACCAGATTTTTTTTAAGAATATAAAAAATATATTTCATTTTTATTTGAATATTTTAAAATTTTACTATACAAAAACATACAATTTGTACATAAAATACAAATATACAAAGCCGCAATAAAATAATAATTTATTAAAATGTATTAAAATAATTTATTCTAAATGTGTTTTTTTGCAAAATATATAACTATAATATAATTTCGAATCATGCATGCACCAATTATTTTGAAAAAACCTAAGTTTTTATTCATGTGCAGTAAAAACTTGCAGACGAATTACAAATAAATATAATTTGAATTGAATTGTGTACATTTTGTAAGAAAATTGGTTAAGTATTTTTTTTATGTGATTTAAATAACTTAAATATATTTATTGTTAGGTTGAGTTTTTATAGAAATTTGTCCAAAATTAGTTATTTTTTAATTTAACTAACTAATTTTGGTATTCCTAAATCATACAAGCAGTTTTTTACCTAATTCTGTCAGAATTTATTGATTTAATTCATTTCAAAAAGTTTTAAAAATCGGATCGATTATAATGCATAAATTTAATTAAAAATTATTGGATTCTAATCTTTCAACATATTATAGAATAAATTTAACTTGCAAGTATTAAGCGTAATTATCACTGAATTGCTATAATTGTCGATTTATACAAAAGTAATAACCATTGTTAATTAAAAAAAACAATGTTTCATATTAGTTGTTAAAAGTGAGAACAATATATTGTATCAGTTTGTTAATTTAATTGTTTGTCCATGCTCGCGTTACCTTTTTACATTGAGTGTAAAAAACAATATTGTCATATACAAAAAAAACCACACCGACCCAAACCACCAACTTTATAGTCAGCAAGTGAAGTGCTATAATCGGCTTTTACTTTCAACCAAAAAATATATTTTTATTTTTATTTTTAATGTGCAATGTTAAACATATTGTTAAAAAAAATACTTTACATTTTATTACATTGGCGCAATTGGCATAAAGGAAATCGAAAGTTGTTCGGTCAGTTTTACCACTTTGTACACAAGTCGCGTTATAACATTTGAGATAATATTGAGGCCGGTCAAGACAATATAGCTTGCAGCCGTGCAACAATTATTATTATTATGACAATATGTAAGACAGAAAAAAAACAATTATTTAAGACATTTTATTGTTCTAGTTAAAATGTGTACAATTTAAATTGTTATCATTGTTTCACAATCTCGATCACTTTTTATAGCGACTAAATGACCAATTACTATTAGTTTATAGTTTTATATCATACGTTATATGAATGTAGAAATAGACTTTAAATTTATTTTATTTTAAAAACTTGTTACATTTATTTTTATTTATTTAAAAAATTTGAAATATATTATTTAATTTTTAAAAATTTGTATTGGATAAATGATATAGAAATAAATGACTTCAATTCCAAAAAACTTCTCTTGGATTAAAATAAAAAAAATGTAAACTTGATTACATTTATATCGGACGTTGTGGTTAAAAGTTTTGTGTTTATCAAGCTCAATTTATCCTAATATGAAGATAAGAGAAGTTCAAAGTTCTTTCATTTGCGACTTTTGTTCTATCACCAATAAGTGATTTTTTTACTATTTATTAAAGACTCATTGTATAACACGTTTCGTTATATAATTAATTATAATTAATAAAATTTAATAATTTTTGAGAAATATAATAATTAAAAAAAATCATATGCAACAAAGCCATCAGCTGTAAATAAATAACTTAACTAGACAAACGAAAACTAAAAACGCTTAAACCTTGAGATTGGTCCACCGATAAAGATAAATAAAATATCATTTTCTGATATAATAAAACAAACATTTTAAATCTTTTTTAAACTTTAATGTATTTTTTTAAATACCAGTCAAAATAGAATAATCAAACAAAAGTTTTATCATTTCAGTTATAAATAAAAAAAAATCTAAAAAAATAATCCGAAAAAAAAATCTTCTCTAAAGAAACATTTATCTGGACGATAAATCTTTCCATTGTTCCTAAACAAAATATATATCAAATGATTTTAAAAACTCATAATTAAAAAAAAATATATAATTCTCACTTCATTTTATATTATATGATATAAAAGTTAATTTATTTACCTTGATTGAAAAATATATTTATAAATAATTTCATTTACGCATATAAATGAGGTGATTTATAGAGACACAGCAAAAAAAACAATTAAATATTCTTAACAAAAAATTAAACTTATAAAATACTCATAAACGAGGACATAAAATAAATAAAAATAATTAAAAAATTATGTGATTTTAACTCATATATTTACCTATTGCTGCTTTGCAATAAGTAATCTGAGGCCCGATTATAAAACTCGATATTATCGGTATCGAGTCGAGATTAAAATGTTGATATGTTCGTATGTAAATATTATGACTTTTCGATCTAACGTAAATGTAAATTGAGTATAACAATGAAAATGTATATATAAATAATACTACTCGATTCGATCGAGAAGTCATAATAGCTACATTCGAACGTATTAAAATTTTAATCTCGACTCGATACCGATAATATCGAGTTATATAATCGGGCCTCAGAGATCAATTATTGTTATTTTAAGTTGAAATTTAGAAAATTCGTTCGGTTATTCGTTTAAGTCATTTGACATTGCACGCATTGAACATTTATTCAATAACACCGAAGTTCGAAAAATTTTCATATGAAATTGATGAAATTAAGGATGCAGAGAAGTGTTTGGGGTCTTTTATATTAACATCGTTTTTTTTAATTAAAGAATCGAAATGGCCGATTCAATATGGTGACTGAATATTTTGAATTGTTTAAATGTTTTAACGAGAGAGTTTTAAGATAGTTCTTGAGGACACCAACTTCAGTTTTTTAAGTAAAAAAAAATAATGACTGCTTCAATAAAGCAAATGAGTATTTTAAGTCTTTTGAAGCAAAATAATTAAAAATAGTTGAATCAATATGGCGCCTGAAATTGCTAACATATTAGTAAGCCATTCATGTGGTCGATATTTTATTTTATTTGATATTTATAATTGCTATATTAAATATGATAGAAGGCTCCAAAATTCTCAAAATTTTCATATGTTCTATAATGTTTTAAATTCATATTGAGTGAAATGCGACGTTAAATGAGTTTTTTTTTCGACTGCAAAAATTTTAAATTCCAAAATTTTCAGATGTTTTAGAGAGTTTTTATTGAAATTTATAAACGTACTCATCAACTAAATAAAAAATATTTGCTTCAATTATCAGTGAGTCTAAAAATCATTCGCTTCGGACTCTGTTCTGAATTTAAAAAAAATATTTGGTCATGAATTAGTTTTTTTAAATGCGGTCGATTTTAGTCCTTGAAAAAGGATGTCTCCAATTATGGATGAATCCACCAAGCAGTTAAAATAATTATAAATTTAAAAAAAAAATTATTAAAATAAAAAAAAATATTTTGGAATTCATGGTATTAAATCAAAAATCATTTCGGAAATTAGAAATCATTTCAGAAATCAGAGATCATATCCGAAATTTAATCTCATTTCTGAAAGCATGAAAATCATTTCTAAGATCCGAATTCGTTTCGGAAATCACGAAAATCATTTCGAAAATCAGAAATCAGAAAAATTACAATCAGAAATCAAGAAAATCGAAAATTACGAAAATCATTTTGGAAACCGGAAATCATTTCGGAAATATCCAAAAGTCGTAATATACTTTTTTATCGAGTGAAGAGAAGACATAATAACTGCATTCAAGCGTATCGGAATTTTAATCTCGACTCGATACCGATAATATCGAGTTTCATAATCGGGCCTCAGGTCTAAATGGGTTAAAAAAATCATTGTAATATAATTTAAAAAAAATATATAACATAGCTAAATATAATATATTAATATAATTGTATGTAATTCTCTTTGTAAATATGTAAATATACGCAGAATAAACGTTTGTAAGTATTTAATTGTCATCGATTTAAACAATTAAAATAAGAAATAATTGATGGGTTCTATCTATATATACATTTATCTCAAAGGTTTATGACAAATCTATAATAAATTACTTTAATTATCATAATTAAAAAAAATATATTTTTATTTTTTATCAAAATAAAATATATAGTTCAAGTTAAACATCTTGACCTTATGGAATTCAATTATAAATCAAATCTTTATGATATACAAATTGCAGTTGCATGTTAACATAATTTAATTTTTATTATTTAAATTATGCAATCATTAAATAATAATAAAAAGAAAATCATTTTTCATATTTCTATGTCACATTCAACAATTCTAAAAATACAAAAAAAATCACATAGAAATGTTTGCTTAAACAAAATACTCATTCTAGATTGTGGAACAAAAAATTCAGATGCTCTTACCAATTCTGTTACGTACAGTTGGACCGATTCTATTGAGAAGTGGCATCGGCGGTGCTCTAGGCGGAGCAGGTGCCGGTGGAGGCGGTAGCAGTTCTGATGATTTTGACGATGATGATGATGACGATGATGACGATAAAAATTCAATATCTGGTGCAAATGGACGTAAAGTTAGTATTTCACTACCCACATTTCCACCAGATGATGATGACGAAGAAGAAGATGATGTAGAAATTATTAAGGAAAAAATTGATGTATCATCAAATGAACCAGCCCAAATGGTATCATCGTCAACCATCGATTCTAGCACATTAGATAATAACATTAGTAGTACAACAGTGGCAGCGACAGACCTGCTAAAAACCGAATCTACAGAAATAAATTTAGAAAATAAACTTGACATTCGAACGGAAGACAATGAGGATGATAATGCTGTGGCATTAGGTTCAGCACCATATGTCTATGTAGTGCCACCAAAGAGTGAAAAAGATTGTGAAGATGCATTATCACCAGTACATACTAAACATAATGAAAATTCGGTACGATAAATACCGAACAAATTCAATCATTAAAAAAAATTGGCTTTAAAAAAATTATTTAAAACATGGAGATATATTGCAAAATGCCCACAAATATACGTAGAAAATTGAGTAGAAAAATCATCATTCTTATAATTGTTGCCATTTCTATATCCATCAAGACATCACTATAAATTCTATATAGTCTTAATTCTGTTATTTTCCTTTGAAACTGCTTATTTAGACGTAAAGTTTTGAAAAAATTGCCATTTAGAAAATCATCAGATCACTATCAATACTTCCAGCTGTATCATTATCAGGAGTCATATTTTTAATTATCTTAGTTGCTCCGGCCTATTTGAATCTACTTTGTTTTCGTTGTTCTACTCTATTCCTATTTTTTAGACTTTTTCAGGTCATTTTTTCTGTTTTTGGTGTAGTAGCAAGTGTGTACTATTTTTTGTGTAACTAAACACTTTTTTTTAGAAATATTAACTATACTCTACTATCTATATATATTTAACATATTTTACTTTACTAAAATTAAATTTTAAGTTACTTACGATTTAAACCGGACTAGTGACAGACAGTAATTTTAATATAAAGTAATTCGTATGTATATTTGATGATTATTATTATTTTCATTTAGTAAACAAAAAACTCATTTGAAAATTATTTTTTTTTTAATTATTAAATAAATAATTAATTGTACCGAGTAAGTTACAGTAGTTATAGTGTTGTTACATAATATAATTAAAAAAGCTTTTTGATTAAAATTATGGTTTAATTTGAGTTAAATTCTAATATATATCTAGAACCTTCAAATAAACTGTAATTTTTGGACGATCAAAAAAAATTTGACGAATTAAAAAAAATACTTCAGTTCAAAATCAATTTCATCTTAATTGAAGTATTACGTAAAAAAAATTTAATTATAAATTCATTAATTAATTAATATAATAATGATTTTAAATCAACTAGGTGATTTGAACAAATTCGAACAAATTCGAGCAAATTTAAGTAAATTTAACTAACAAGTTTGAACAAATCTATATATAATTAAATAATAAAACTCACGATTTTCATTGGATATTGGACTTCTTTTTATCAACTTTTTCGGGACAAATATGGAGTCTAAATGAAAATAAGTTCGCTTCTCTCTCTCTCTCTCTCTCTCTCTCTTTAAATGAACTCAAAAAGTTTCAGATAGCGGCAGTTCCTAAGTTAAAGACGTAGATGAGATAAAAAGCTTCCTTGAACAACATTTGTTTTATTAGATTGCGGTGCTCGGTCTCTTTCGGAGGGGACTTAAAATTGATATTTAACGGCAAAAGTTACATCTCTTTCAAAATTTTAAAGGGATAGGAACGTCGATACAACGTTTGTTTGAGAAGTTTTTGGCGCTCGACCCACTTTCGGCAGGGGAAGCGTTTAAGATTTTGTGTTCGTCAAATGCACATGAGTGAGTAAAATATTATTTAGAACAAATAAAGAGGCCACTCCGCACAATTTTTAGGTATTTTAAAAATTGTTCTTTTAAAAAAGATTTAAAAGCTAATTTTACGAACGCCAGGGGATAAGGCAGTTAAAAGCAAATGTTTGGGATGACCCAAAATCGTTTGCGCTCTTCTGTGCAGTTAAGTATTCTCTTCTTCTAAATAAAACGAGCTTCCAAAACAAACGTTGTGCAGAGGGATTGGGTTCCTTTTTGAAAAATTTTCGCTATACTTTTACTATATTCAGCCCTTGTTTTATACAGAAAAATTTAAGATTCTTTTCAATTTGGAATATCCCTAATAAACCATCTAAACGAATTTTTCTTACGGAACATAGACCCTCTTCTCTTTCGAAGGAAGTGTGAGTATGTCAAAAGACTAGATTTAATAAAAATATTATCAATGAAACTTTTGCGATATCCAAAAAATTATTTCCAAATCATTTTATTTTGCAAGTCCTATAAAACCCATCTTTGATCGAGGCAGGTATAATAAACTAGTGCCAAAAGTACTTAAAGTGCAAAATAAAGAAACCCACTAAAATTTCAAATTTATTTTTCTTTTATTTTCCGAAAGGAAATTACCTTAAATATTCTTAATGATAACCATTTCTATATCCAAAATATATAAGAAACTTTCCATATCAAATGTTCCTTCCGATTTTTTATATCCTTTAGCTCTTTTTTGGTAGAGGAAAAAAAGCTAAGGTGCCTAGAATAAATTGTTCCCAGTAAAACCAATTCCGAAATCATTTTCCTCGTGTAGGTAGTAAATTTCATCAACGATATTACGCTAAATTATCACGTAAGATTGTAAGAAGTACTTTGAATATTTAAGTACTTCCTAAATTTGATTAAACTAAGCTTTAAAAATAGCTCCGTAGACTAAACAATTAAAATAATAATTAAAATTATGTATGAGCAAATTTCGTAGAAACAAAATAAAATTTCTAATTATTGTTAAATTTAACAAAAGTATAAGAATTGACAAACGTAGAACTATATTCAAATAAGACAAATAATTCTCAATAGAATAACTAAACAACAATAAATCTTACAAACATTATTACTTAAACATAAAACTTAAAAATAAAAATCATTTTTTAAAATTTAACTTTATTTTTTGTCTTTTTTCTATACCTTCACTAATCATATCAAAACAAACAAAAAATTCATTCATTTTTTCGGTATGCCATAATTTGACCACACACGCTCGCTCTATTCACATAAACCACAATATTGACAACGAAATCAAACAAAAGATCGCTGCCAATGGTGACGAATCGTTGGACATAGCTGCGCTAAGTGAAAAACTAGAAACGCTTAATCGAGTCGTACGAGCCGCTCAACTGGATGCATCCACAGCCGAACAGAATGGCGTCGATCAAATACCGGCCGCTGCATCCGATGCACAGGCAGTAGCAACCGATGCCAAAGCACCGGCTATCGATGAACTTTCATTGGACAATGAAGAAAACGATGAAAACCGGAATAAGAGGTTTGAATGAAAAATAAATGTGTTTTAATTTTTTTTTACAAAATTTTCCTGTTACAGATTCTTGAGCTTCGGTTTTGGCGGCGGTGCTGGCGGTGGCGGATCAGGTGGTGGCTCGGGAAATTTCCTCTTTGACATAATACGTGTAAGTTATACAGTTCTTATATTATTTTTAATTTAAAATTTTCTTTAAATACTTTACAATTGGCTTAAATACAACTAAAATTTTATGAGCTTTATAGACGTGTGTACATTTATATAGAACTCTCTCTCGTAGATCATTTCAAAGGATGTGCGTAAACAAAATTTTACTGAAAATCGCAATCTCAATCGAATAACGTCCTAACTCAATACATTATATTTTTCGAGCTTTCTACACTTCTTTTTTTCTTTTGCTTTTTTCCTATACATATAAACGCTTCTTTGCTCTTAGCACGCCTTAAAGCTGCACATAATCACAAACAAGAGAAAACAAATTTGCAATTGAAAGACTAGCTATATATACATTATTTTATAAAAAAAAAAATTCCTAAAAAAATTTGAAATCGTAAAATTTTAGTTATTATCTTTTTAATATAAATAGTTAATTAAACATTTTTTTAAATACAATAACCAACAAATTGATGATAATTTTCAAACTTTGAAATATTTATGACATTTCAATGTCTCCTAATCGGCTGTATAAAACTTATATTCTAGCACGAAAAGTACTTTAAAAGACTGCCTTACATCGAAAGTGCCTAGCACCGAATTGCCTAGCACTGAAAGTGCAAAGTGCAGAATTTCCTTGCACCGAAAGTGCCTAGCACCGAAAATGACAGTCTTTTTATGTATTTTTAGAAGGATAAATTATAGTATTACCCTAATTCGATGCAAGGCAATTCGGTGCTAAGCACTAAATTTGTGGTGCAATGCACTTTCAGTGCAAGGCACTTTCGGTGCAAAGCAATTCGATGCTAGGCATTTTCGGTGCTAGGAACTTACGGTGCAAGACAATTCGGAGCTAGACAACTCGGTGTTAGGCAATTCAGTCTTAGGCAATTCGGTGCTAAGCACTATCGGTGCTGGGACATGCTGCGGAAATAACTCATAACATTTTATCTTTTAATAAAGCCTATTTGTGTTTTGATTTATTCATAATGAAATCAAATTAAATATGTAATTGTATCTTTAGCTGAAGTGTAAAATGCCCGCCTCTCTTGAATGCTCTCCAAACTTTCTAGGGCGGTAAGGGGTCTCCCCTAAATAACGTTTGTTCTTGCGGTTTGCGGGGCCCGGACCCTTTTCCGAGGAGGAAGGGTATAAAAGCCGAGCATTGCAAACTCTCCGAACAAACTTTGTTCAGAGAAGACCTTTCTACCATCCTACAAAGTTTGGGGAGAATCTAGTAGAGGGGTTGGTGGAGGGGGAGGCGAATCTACATATTTGTCGAGTACTTTACAAGCTCCACAAAAAGGGCGCGGACGCTGACTTTATCATCATTATTCATCATCTTGTCCTTTACTCCTAGACATGGGAGCATATAGGGCAAATGACTTTGAATATATCAAATTTTCAAATGAATGGCAACAAATAGGCTTTATTAAAAGATAAAATGATAAGTTATTTCTCATCAAAAACATCTAAATTTCTATAAAAATAAAATATATATATCGTCTTTTAGGGGAAACGCCTTCTTTCTGCAGGGGTTTCACCCTAAAAGTCGTTATATATTTTTTATTATCGGGAGACTACGACGATTCATTACAAACAATAAAAACGTTCGCCGGGCTTATTCGCTCTCCTGCACTTCAGCCAAATATTAGACTATAAAACACACCCTATATAGGATGTTATACGTTAGAGGTTGCGTCACATTGAGATACACTATGTGTAATATGGTCCCTGTCAGTTAGGTTTTTTATACGCGTCTCATAAAAGCATAAAAAGTACAAAGTTTCGTACAACTTTGGACATTTTCGGGGTACATGTTTTGTACGCACTGTATTTAGTCGATAGTTTAGCAAAAAAGCGATGCTCCCAGATTAAAACGGACCATGTCTTATGCCGTTATATAAAAAAAAACATTTCAAAATTCAAAAAAATATAAATAACAATGACGACAGAACACAGCTGATCGTGCTGCACGAACGGCTGGAACTGTTTATCGTGTTGTAGCTGGAACCGAATCACTTGGCATTGATGACAAAAATAATAAAAATAATATTAGCGCATCTGCTGCAGGGTCAACCACAACAATTGTACAACAACAAAATGAGCACGGTGACAAGACAGCCAGAATAATAACTGAAGGACTTAGTCATGATGGGGTAAAAATATTCCCCCTATTTACAATATTGCCTTTAAATAATTTTCCTGCATTTTAATTTTCTTTTCTTTCATAAACTCTTTCATTTATCATTGTGCATATGGTGACCTGACATAACACCCGATGACATAACACTCAAAAGCTTTAACCAGTTTAAATCACACGAAAACTTATTTATTGTTTGTGTCTTCGCTAAAAACTGCTAAAAAGCAAATAAATTTCCCTTCTTAAAATTATAAACAAAGCAATGGCTTTAAATATTGGCTGCTATAACAGGTTTTAAAATAAGAAAAAATGAGGAAAAAAGCTTGTTAAAGCTTTTGGGTGTTATGTCTTCGGGTGTTATGCCATGTCACTATATAGTGGAACAATTTTTATAAGCGACATCTATGATCTTTTAAACATAGAAAATTCAATGTTTTAACTAAAAGCTCAAAGATGACATCACTGAAAATTGCTTTTATTCATCAATTATAAATACGCTTTCGATTTTATAAAACCAATTTTCTACTGTATTAACATTTTCTATTTACTCGGCTTTTTACACCTGAATTGCCACTTTAAAGAATATGTAGAGGGTTAGAGCTTAAGACCGACTATTTTCCTGGAAATATTTATTATAAATCATTTCATCCTTTTAAACAAAAACCAATAAGAAAACCTAACCTTACTTCTAACAAATTTAATACAAAAAAAAGAAAAGTGCTTGTGATTATATATTAAGAAAGCGGCTAGATTGACGCGCATGTCATTAAATATACGTCAATTAAATTGATGATACTTATAATATCGGCTTCAAAGCAAAACAATTTAATTTAAAAGTAAATAATAAAAATGAATATTATAATGTTAACTGCAGCAGATTTTTCTGCGTATTTAAATAAATAGTAAAATTAAAGAGAAAAAAAAATATTTTCATTTTCTGAAAAATTAATGATCTTCTGTCATAGTGTCTTTGTTATTAAATATAAAATAAATATATTTACGCATTTTTACATGCAGCCAGCTGCTCTTCTAACCACTTTCTTAACATTTTATTTAAATATGAAATTGTAAAAAATTAATTAACTATCCTATAAACAATTTTACTATTGCATGCTTTTTTTGCTAATAACTCTAAATATTGATAGTTTTTTTCTGCAGATTTTTCTTTTATTTCGGTATATTAACTCTTTTATTGCTTCAATAAAATAAACAAAGAGCTTTAATGCAGGCTTGTTAAAAATCAGATAATCGATCAGCGCTCAAATCAAATATTTTTTGATTAAATCCAAATTTGATCGAATTAAATCTGGTTGAATCAAAACAAAATATTTTTGATCGAATCAAAATATGATCAAATCAAATTTTGATCGAATTAAAAAATTTATTTTTTATCTAATCAAAATTTTGATTTACTAAATTTTGATTCGCTCAATTTTGATTTGATCACATTTTGATTCGATCAGATTTTGATATTATCAATTTTCGATTCGATCAAAAAATATTTTCTTGATCGAATCAATTTTTTATTTGATTTCTGTTTTCATCATCATCGTGTCCTTTACTCCAAAGCGAGGGAGCATAGGGTCCATTTTAGCCTTTATTTCTATCTGATACCATGGTTTTCATTGACGACTATATCTTTGACTATATCAAAGGTGGAGTGTTTTCAGCAACTCGCACTAGCCATATTGTTGGTGATCAGTGGGGCGGGTTTTTACACTATATGAGGAACCCTATATCAGTTGGTGTCATATAGGCGGACCAACGAATTTTAAGTGACTTCCGAACCACTGCGATCGCTTTATATTTTTTAGAAAAACACCTGCGAATGAAAGGTGATTTCTGGTTTGATTTGATGAAAATTTGATATTTTACGCCAGCCTGTTTTTATATGACATCTCCATAATATAACCCAAAGTAATCACATTCACATAACAAATTCTTCTGTTTTTGAACTTTAATCTAAACTCATTGGTACTATGAGAACAGGCTTGCGTAAAATATAAATTTTTGATCGAATCAAATCAAAAATTGATTTGATCAAGAAATTATTTTTTGATCGAGTCAAAAAGTCTGATCAGAACAAATCACTCCAAGTCAACAAAATAATATGTTTTCGTTCCATCATCATTATGGCAAAATATATCGATAATTGACAGCGGTATGACCTGTGCGATATATCGATATTACATCGGCATTTTTTTTATTATCGAATAATCGATATTTTCATATAATGTTAGTTAGACCGATTTTTTTTTCAAATGTGAAGTAATATGAAATTATTCTTTGAAACGCTTATTTTCTTATTTTTGTTATATCTTCGTAAATGTTTCGATATATAGAAAAATATCAACATTTTCTATACCGTACAGGTCTAGACAGAGGTGGGCCGATAAAATACCATAGAAATCCATAGGATTTATTTTGGGATCATTTTTAAAAATTTATATCGAAAATAAGAAATAATTTCTGAAATCACAAAAATTGTTTCGTAAATTCAAAATTATTTCGGAAAACAGAAATTATTTGAAAATAAGAAATCATTTCGGAAATCACGCAAATCAGAAATAATTTCGGAAATCAGAAATAATTTTGGAGATCGAAAAATGATGGGCCGATAAGATATTCTAGAAGTCCATAGGACTTATTTATGGATCATATTGGTTAAAGGGTAACGTCACGGCTCTGTAATCAAGAGGTTGTGGGTTCGAGGCTCAGTAGGGCTAATAAAAATTCCTATCTGGGTTTTCCTACCGCAAGTTTTTATTAAAAAGCGCTTGCAGTGGCCCGGAAGTCACTTAAAGCCGTTGTCCGCCTATACGATACCAACTGATTTCATTTAGTGTAAAAACCCACTCACTGATTACTATACAACGACAATATACCGGTGCGACATGCTGACAACATTCCACATTTAAAAAACTGTTTGTCATGAAAGTACCTAGTAATCAGATTAAACAGTGATAATGGTTTAGCCCAAGACCCTAATCGGGTTGTAGTGGCAAATTATTATTAATATTATGGGTTAAAGGGTGTGGAAATCACGAAAATCAGAAATTATATCGGAATTCAGAGATCATTTCGGAAGTCACAAAAATCGTTTCATAAATTTAAAATTATTTCGAAATACGAAATCGTTTCAGAAATTAGAAATCATTTCGGTAATCAGAAATTATTTTGAAAATCATAAATAATTTTAAAATGATGGAAACCGCGACGTTTTTTCTATGGTAGTTAGTATTAGTAGTAGAGTAAGAAAAATAGAAAGAAAGAGTAAGAGATAATAAGGTTTGTAATTTATACGTAAGATTATTGAAACATTTTTATTGAGGGATTATTATTTTAGGTTCTACATATTTTAGATTGTAGAAGGAGTACACTCTTTCTATAGTTTCTTGGATAATTTAGAGTTAACATATCATAAAAAAAAATCGAAAAATATGTGTAATATTTTCAGCGTATAGAGAGAAAACAGTGAACCGGATGAATATTTTCACGAAGAATTATATTGGGTATTATAAAATTGAAAATATTTTACCAAGAATTTGATGAATATTTGAATTAAACACTTAAAAACTTTTAAAATTCGTTAACCCTTTGACGACCATTTTTGTGACCGTTTTTTATTCGATTTCTTCCAGAAAAAAATATGAACCCGATAACTAAAGTAATATTCAATGGGGAATTAATGTAGCTTTCAGAAAGTACAAAATCCTAAAAATAAAATTAATCCATTTGCCTTTTAGAGAATTTCAAGGTCGTAAAATCTTAACCTTTTCCACAGACAACATAATAATATTAATTATTTATTATGTTGTCTGTGCCTTTTCTAACCTTTTTAGTTTTTACTTGTGATAATATTTTGGGGATGGGTATTTAGAGCTAGAGATTAATTTTTTTTAGAGAAATTTCATGCAACTTTCGATATAAAAAGAAAAAGTTAGTCTATTCAGGCTTTTCACGCGAGTCGCGACCACTAAACCTGTTGAGGTTTATATGTCCCAAAGGTCCGCAAACGGTAAAAATGTATGCGACTATTTTCTAATAGTTTCAAATACACATTTTAAATCATCTTTAAAAAACAAATTTTCACTAATTATTAATTCATCGTTTCTTATTAGCCAATTAAATATTTTAATCCGCTTAATATAACCCTAAATTTACAATAATAAAAATCATCATTCCACTAACCTCAAGCGCAATATTAAATATTTTCTTCATTTTGACTAAAAATCCTGTATATGAACATCAGTTTCGGTTCCAGCAGCGAAACAAATAAAAACACAGACAAAATGACAGACGATCAAATTTACCGCTCGAAAAAAACGACAGTGCTCTTCGCTCTTGTTATATAGCCGCCATCTTTTTATATGAAAACTTTTTTTTGGGTCCTTAATAAAAAAAAACATTTTCCTGTTTGGATTTTGTGTGCCTGTGTGTGTTTTTTTAATAAGTTGTTAAAAATTTGGAAAATAATTTTAATCGAATATTGCGTTGAATTGTTTTAGCTTGTGTCGGGCAGCGTTAGTACGGAACAGAGTGACGAACGAGAAAATGCTGCCGTCGATGGTGGCGACGCTGGTAAATCGGCTGATGGTTATACAGAAGGTATTCCCGGTCCAGTGACAAGACTGTTTGTGCTGGCCAATCGTGGTCTGGCCAATTTGGTTCAAGATTTAATTCTTGTAAGTATAGAAAGTTATATTCTTGTTGAGATAAAATCGATTTTTTAATTTTTATTTTCTTATTACAGCGAATTGCACAAACAAGCGAACGAGTGGTCAACTTCAAAGCGAGACTTATCACATCACTTATCTAAAAAATCATTTTTAGCGCATTGAGATAATAATTTATTATTTATTCTACATTTTTGTTCTAAATTCTTTTTTTGGCTTTTTGATTTTAGACACATTTTTTAACATTATGATTTTTTGATTTTTTTAATTTTGGTCCTAAAAACCGTATAAATTATGCGATTTTTTTCTTACAAGTCAATTTTGTCGCAATATATAAAAGATTAACCCTCATGCTATCTGATTGGGTCGTAAATGACTTAAAAATTTATCATCAACATGACACAGTAAAAACTAAATTTTAGTTGTTTAATTGCGTTTTAAATCAATTTTAAAGTTTTCTTAAAATGTAAAAATGTTCTTAATTTTAACAGAAATAATAACGCATATGATCCTTGGATCTTCAATGACTCATTTTGACCTAAAAAAAATAAAAAAAGGTTGAATTAATAAAAAAGAAAATTAACTTAGGGTCAAATATGACTTACAAATGAATTGAAATTCTAATAACTAAATTTAATAATCGGGTCAAATATGACCCCGAAGACCATATATAAAGGTATTTTTCCTGAATGGATAGTATGAAGGTTAACAACAAATTAAAAAAATGACTTAAAAAAGTGCTTAATTTTAGCTATTATATGAATTGACTTATACTTATTGTAGATATTTTAATTACTTCATTTAAATTTAGAAACAAATATTCATATGCATTTTATCAACAACAAAATTATTGGTTTGGTATCACAAAATACTTAAAAAAAATGCATCAAAAACGATGCATTTTTAGTGGAAAACGAAAAAAAAAACTTTCTTCTCAAACATATATAATGCAATTAAAATAATAAATGGTTCCTTTATTCTACTAATTTACGCTCATATATGTGAATGAAGCATATTTTCTTTTTTCTTATCATTTTTTTTCTTTGTGTATAGAATTTTCTTTTATATTTTCTTTCTATAAAATCTGCTCAATTTTATGACTGTGGTGTTTGCGTATAAGCGATGTACATGTAATTTTATTAATTTTTTTATTTATATTATAAATAAAAAAATAAAAGGGGAAAATATATAAATATATAATTAATAAACAATAAAAAAAAATTATGATTATTTAAAAAAAAATCAATAAAATAAGAAGTAAATTCATTTTGTAAATATTTTACTATTTAAAGTTTGTGAATATTCATCTTAACTGAAGAAAAAGACAACATTTCTAGTTTTTAACTAAACAATATTTTACTATCATGTCAAATTTTGAGGTTATGTAAAATTTTGCTTTTTTTGAGGTTATGTTTCTTAGTATCAAGTATATCAGTGTTTTAATTTTTTATATTTATTTACATGAATCAAAATGAGATAATTCGATAAAAAAACTAAACTTATATTTTTCATGACAGTAAGTATATAACCTAAAAATTATAAAACATCTTTTTTTTAATTTTTGATAATTTCATATAAATTATGGTCTTCAGAAACCAGTTTGACATATTTAAAAATTTCTCACACATTTTCTTTTTTCTTATATTAAATAAATCGCAGGCTGTTATTAAACAAATATGAAAAAAATAAAAATAAATAATTAAAAAAACATATTAAAAACTATTTTTTGTTTGTATATATTTATGCGTACTCTATATAATTTTTATTTTTGTAAATTTATTAATTTCAATATTTAAATTTTAAATTTAAAAAATTAATTGAATAATTTTGTGTGCAAAAGAAAATTGTTTAACTTCCAAAATTCAACTCTACTCATTTTAGAACAAAATCGCTATTAGTTTTTCAGTTTATTTTTGAAATCTTTTTTGAAATGATTTTTTAGTAATTTTTAAAATTAATTATTTGAACATAAAAAAGCAATACAATTTTCTCTCGTTTTCTTTTCATAAAAAAATAGTTTTTATATTGCCATAGAAGAGGTTCAACAATTTTAAACGATATATAATAGCTTAATAATATTATGGAAGTGTAATTTATTATAAAATAAAAAACAAAAACAAAAAAAATTGTGTACACAAAAGATTGTAAATAAATAAAAATAAATATTTTTTTAAGTGGAAAGTTTGTTATGATAAGTTATTTGATCAATCAAAAAAATATATTTAGGAGCCTTTCGCTCATTCGACCCATACAGTACAATATTACAATATCAGAAAATGAAACCCGAGAGAGAAACCACTAACGAAAATCATTGGACTAATCATTTCGGCAATCACTTCGAGAATCACGGAAATCAGAAATTATGGCGTAACATTTTTACTATGGTGGTTTCTTCCTTTATGGGACACCTAAAATCTCAATAGATTTTTCTAGAATATTTAAGAAATTTATCACCACCAATTTAGCGCGCAAGATCCAAAAGAACCATTACTCTCTGTTCTGTTACATGGCCGATATACAAATAACTTATTTTATGAGAAACGAAAAATTAGGCTTCCAAACCTATAGCGAGCGTCTTTCAAGCAGAAGTTTCTGCTATTTTGCTGGCAATTAGACGATTGAAGGACAGTGAGGCTCACTTGCACAGTGTAGAAATTGTCGTCAAGCTGCTATTCTTGCTCTAATTTCTTCGAATATCTCTTCTAAACTGGTTAAGCAATTCCATGATCAACTTTCAACTATTGGCGATCTATATGATGTTACTCTGGTTTGGGTTCCTGGTCATATAGCTGTATTGCTGGTAATGAGCGTGCCGACGAACTGGCCAGACTTGGTTCATCCCTTGTTAGTGATCTATCTTGGGAAGTTCATCCTTCCTTAAACCTAATTAAGGAACGTATTAAATTGCATTTCTTGAAATTGGCGAACTTGAGG
>JANSTW010089224.1:0-18778 GCA_027564275.1 Diadocidia ferruginosa | reverse complement strand
TTTCAAAATTTAAAATCAACAGATTTTGATGGAAAAAATGAACGAATTAAACTGATTTCTATAGCAATCGCAGTCTTCTTACATCCCCTAACATTGTATAATGTATAGAGCAAAATAGATTCAGAATAGGACACATCACGTTTTTTCAATATATTATATATGAGGGGTGTATATATACAAATATTATATATGGATATATATAGTTATATACATACCATATAATATCGACTTTTTTACAGGAAAATTGATTGATTTTTTTACTAAAGGTCACGCAATCTTTTAATAATAGAATGTATGAACATAAAGTTGTAATAATAATATTTATACGAGTCATGTTTTCAAGCTATATATATAACGATCTGAACTATATAATTATATATAAAGGCTCATATATAAAATATTACAAAAATATTATTGAATCAATTATATAAAACCTAATTCCTAATTATGTAGAGAATTTTAATAACATGTATCCTCTTTTCCATACAGTTGAAAATATTTTCTTTTCGATTTCTCAACAATTTATTACATTATAAACTTTATATGTATATATATTTGAGAATGTTTAATATAAGTAACTTTTTAATTTACTTGCTATATATATGTATATATATAATTATATAGTTAGTTAGATATATAATATAGCCATTTACAATATATATATAAAGGCAGTTAAAACATAGGTTGATCATCGGTTTGCATAATTGATAGCTTTATATATTTTATTACTAATATTATTTTTTTCTGCATATTTAAAAAAAAATAAAACATTGCACCTATATATTTATATACAACATATATCCATATATAAATAATTTATCGATTATAAAGCTCGCGTATATATAGACTATTAATTTACAAATATTATTATTATATTATATTTTATATCTAATATTTTTTTTTTTTTTTTTCAAATAATAATATATGAAAAATTTACCATCAGTAGGTAGTGGATATATTTGATTGTTTGGACAAAGTCATTCTCTATTTAGCAACGCGACAATATAAACATAGAATTAAATATTTTATTTTAAACAAAATTTACAATATAGTTTAATTAATTTTAATCAATAAAAATATTAACATTAAAATATCGTCATCCTATAAAATATATATATGCGTAGTTTTTTGTTTTTAAATTCGATGACCTAAACTTTCATAAAGAAATAAATAATACAACAATTATAGTTATCTACTATTTTAGTCTATAAATATCAAATGTAAATGATAAGAGAAATTCTTATCTTATATATTGTGTTCTGCAGTGTGTGTGTGTGATAAATTTTTATTGTTTTACTTTGTCCAGTAGAAGAAAGTAAATAAATTGCATCTTTTTTATTAAGGATTTTACTTCAATTTTCAAAAAAAACATGTCCAACCATAAGTTATTAGCCAAAAATGTTAAAGTATTACAAACATTAAAAGCTCACACAAGTGATGTAACGAGTGTTGAATTTTGGGGAAATAACCTGCTGTTTACAAGTTCAAGGTAAACAAAAAACATAATTTATATACCAAAATAATGAATCATAAATGTTTTATGCATTAATTATATATACACAGTGACAAAACCGTTAAGGTATGGCGCTGGAAAGTTGGTGAAGGATTTGTTGAGGAAAGTTTTTCGCCATTACTTGGTCATAAGTACGGTGTAACCTGTGTAAAAGTCTCACCACAGGTAATTAGAGATATATAAAATTTTTGTTACTTTATCATATTAACATCTATTATTTAATAGACTAAATAATTTATTATTTACTCAAAAATCAATATAACGTCGTCTATTCTATATAATATATATTAGTTATTGATACTTTGATAGGATAAGGTTAAATTGAATTATATTAATACAAGTACACGTACATATTACACTATGCTTGAATATTTGGTATACATTTTTAGATTTCTCGAATTTATTAAATATTTTAAACGGATAAAACAATATTTACTAATATTCAAATTTATTTGTAAATATTTCGGGACTAATATTAATTAAATCCTTAAATTCATGAAGTATCAGTTCGTGAACACCAGGAGGGATATAAATACGAACATCTTGACTTCATTGATGTACGCGTACTGATGAGACTTTTAAGTCGAAGCATCAGGTTAGCGAAGCATAACACCCATGGACAATCTGTTCTAACCATGTCTATTAATTGACAATCCAAAAACAACTAAAAACAACAACAAAGCTGAATAACAATAAACAATTAACAAATTTTAAACTTATTTGCATTTAGAGATATTAATTTTTTCTGATTTGAAATGGAAAAAGAGATTGATTGAATAATAATATATGGCAGCTTTGACCAAAGCCAATTTATTTTCCGGAGTAAAAAACCAAAAAATTTCGTATTAAATTACATATATTTGATTTCTAAAAAAATATGTTTAAATATTCAACGGGTGTTGGAAATTGACTTTCGATTTCTTTAAATTTAAAAGCAAATTTATTACGTTCAGCAGTCATATTTAAATCATTATACTGACTGGCTAAATAAATATAAACATCCTTTACTTTAGCGTATGTTTCAAATTTAAGAAATTTCTGTACAACATCTTCTAAGATTTCTACACACTCCTTCAACCGTTGTCGTTTGCCAAACACTGTATATTCGGCCGCAACTAAACATTTAACAAATAGAAAAAGGGTTTTAGCATTGTCGTAGAGTCCGCCATTTTCCAGAATTGTGTCCATTGCATTTTTAACTGTCCTCAATGCTTGTCTGGGTAATCCCATGTTTAACAGACAATATGCTAAGTTTGTGTCGATTATTGCAGCTTCATACGATAAATATTTCTCGTTTGCAAAAACAGCTGCATCGTTTAGTATTGTTACAGCATCGCCGCAAAATTCGTCCTGCAGCATTAACGTATTGGCCAGTAGAATCATTGCTCGAACACGATTCAGTGGTTCCAAAGTTTTATCTTTCAACAGTTCAGTCAGTAGTTTCTTGGCTAGAAAATTATTACGCCTTGCTATGTTCAACGCTGATCTCTGTAAAATACTAACATTTTTATCTAAAATATACAATTGACAACATGCTTTAGTGGCCAAGTTCCATTTTGATCGATGAATAGCCTGAACTGTTAAAATATAATTGTCACATATCATCCAGTGCTTAGCTAGCGGATGTCGTGGAAATCTTTCTTGAACGTGATGTAATATAAGAACGCTTAAATTGTATTCACCCTGCAGCGACAGCCAAAGGGCAATGCAACACAATGAATGACAAACACCTTCACCATTTTCCATGCTATCGTTTTCGCGCTTCAAATGAGTTCGTACAACTTGTAACAACAGTTGACTGCAAAGCGATGCAATCTCATTTTTACCATACAATGTCCAAACGGCTGCCTTTTGGGCTATACAATTTGCCATCAAATCCAACAGAGAATGTTGAAAATTTATCACCTCGCTCTTCATCAGCAACTCAAAAAGCTTCGATGGCAAAAAGCCGGATATGGCCGCAACGTTTACAATAAATTGAACGCCCAACGATATGGAATGCACTAAACTTATTTCCGTTTGACTTGCCACACTCTTCTCACAAAGTTGAACGTAATTTTTATCCAACAAACATAGCCAAGATTGTGCCAATTGCAAACAAATTCGGTCACCACATTCTTGAGCCAGCATAACACATTCCTGTAAACTGGCCAGGGCTTCCTTGTTATGCTGAAATTGTGCATGTAAAATGGCCAAATTTAAACTTGAGTATTGAAATCCTTTGGTTTCGCTTGGATTGTGTGATTTTACAGCACTGCGATCAAATGCTCGATGAAATGCATCCAGTGAGTTTAGGAAATCACGTATCCGTAGGTTATTCATATAGCTTAAGATGTGCGCTTGTGAATACAAAGGATTATCTCGAATAATCTCCTTAAGCTTTGTGTGTAATTCAATGGGACTTAGGGCTCTTGTTTCATTGTTCTCCAATAGATTACATTGTTGCGCCACAAATAAATCGGCTTGCTTCACCGACCACTTACTCTGTCCGTTTTTTGGCACAGCCATGTCAGCCGGAGCATTGATCGAATCTTCTGGCCAATAGCTGGACGGTGCAATGGCCATATCTCGAAGACCACGTTCGTAGTACGCCTTAATTTGATTATATAAATTCATCATTTCGGGAAACGAGAGCTTGTCCAAAGCCAAAACAATGCGTCTTATGTACAAACCCAAAATTCCATACTGATTAACACCAATGTTTTCGGTCATCAACCGGTCGATAAACTTCTGCAAATCCAGCAGAATTTCAATGCCATACTTGTGCAAAACTTCCATCAGCTTTTCAAATGACTCCAAATGAGCTTTGTCAATGCCATACTGTGCAGACGTTAATAAATGATGTAGATCTTTGTACGGCAAATCGGGAAATTGAATTAATTTCAACAATAACATTGAGAATTGGCGCCGGTATTTTGGCAAATAGGTTACAACCTTCTCACTGTTTGGAACAAGTTTAATATTTTCTTGCACCAAAAAGACAACAATAATTTTATGCGGTGTAATTACGTCCACCTTGCTGGTTAACTTGTTCGGCCATATATTTAATGCATCCAGATCCTTTTTATTATCCATTTTCAGCAAACAATTTAATTATTCAAGCCCGGCATTTAAAAATTGCGTCCAACTTTTTGCGCTTTTGTTGATGTTTTTCAAAAAGCAAAAATTTTTACTTGACATATCGATAATGTAGACTTTAGAGAAAATGTGTAAAAGTGCCATCTGTTTTTCAATTAGTTTAACTATAGCGCAGAGCGGGAACATTTTCTTGTGGTATGTTAACAAAAACCAGTAATTTGAATGTTCAGAATATTTTTATTGAAATGCAGATATTATTTAGGTATATAGGTAATATTATTTTATATTACTGTATTATATAGGTATATTTTTACTACTAATGTTTATTATATCTTTGATATATACTATTATTTTATATACTTAATTTATACTAAATTTGCCTTTTACTTTTATGTCTATATGGTTAGTATAGAATAAATCAATCGAGATTTTTTACTTAAATTCTATACCAAAAAATGCAAAAAAATAATTTGTCCGTCCGTCCGCACTATAAATAATATACACCAAAGATATAGAAAGTTCCACATACGATTTTAAAATTTTCTGGGGGTGATTTTCTGTGTTCCAATTGTCTGCTATTAAATTTCAAGAATTTTCATTAACAGGAACTGCAGGTAGCTCCTATACAAAAAAACGGGATTAATAAGAAAAAAATTAAGTACACTAAGAAATAGAAATTCTAAATGAGATACGTTTTTGAAATTTTGTAGGGATGGTTTCTTGATGTACCCATTATTTGCTATTAAATATCAAGAGTTTTACTTCTCAGTAACTGGTAGCTGCCATACAAAAAACTGGAAAATAGGAAGAAATTAAGTACTTACATAAAGAAATATAAAGTTCGATATGAGATACGTTCTTAAATTTTTTTTAATAAGGGTGGTTTTTTGGTGTTTCCAATTTTGTTGCTATTAAATATTAAGAAATGTACTATTCATAATTTAATTATTATTAGTTTATACTTTTACTATAATATAATATACCAGATTAATTCTTAAAGGGTAGCGTCTTAGCTTCAGCTTCGGTTGATGGTACAATAATTTTGTGGGACGTTGCCGATGGTAGTAAATCCAATGTATTGTCACAGGAAAACGGTGAGGCAGTTAGAGCATGTTGTTTCAGGTAATATATGAATTGAAATAATATTTAAAATAACAATTCAGCACGGTCTAAATTTCTGCAAATGATATATCTAAGATTTTTCAACTTGATTAAAGTCAATTAGGATCCTAACATATACATTTTACATAACTATATGAACCAATTTACACTAAATAGGTTTTTTCACAACTTTTTGTCTAAGAAAATTTTGTAAAATTAATAAAAAGCAATTTAAAAAAATAATAATAAACAATATGAGTGTGATATTGTAACAGACTTTCGACCAGTTTGAGAGCCTGTTTACAATCATTTATTCAAAATGACTTCTAAAAAATAAATATTAAATATAGATATATGTGCCTTGTAGACCTTTAGTGATGTAAAAAACCTTTAGTGATTCTTAAACATTATAGAGAAAAATTATAGCAAGCAAATATGTTAAACACAATTTTATTACATTTTCAGTCCAGATGGTCTATCAATAGCTACCTCAGATGACAGTGGTACCGTTTGTATTTGGGGACAAAATAAAAATATAATTCGGTAGCATTTTTCTGAATTAAACAATCTAAATTAGTTTAAAATTCCAAATTCCTATTTATACGCAGTTTAATTCGATGTCATGATGAAGCTGTTCACACAATATCCTTTTCGCCAGACTCAAGTTTTATACTGACCGGATGTTCGTTAGGCAACATTCGATTAAACTATATTGATATTGCCAATGAAAACCTTACTACAATTTCCGAATCGAACTGTTCAATTGATGCCGCCCATGATTTAGGTGTGCTATCTGCAGACTTTTGCAAATTTATTCATAATGATCGTAAGTTTATATTTTTGCTGCTTATTGATGAAGATTTTCATATATGCTTATGTTATTGTTGCAGCTTCTGATTCAAATATAAATATTTATACGGTAGCAACGTGTGGTACAGACCATTATATTAAGATATGGCGAATATTTGGCCTAAAAGACTTAGAAAACTCTGAAAACAGATCCAAATTGGTTCCATGTAGTCCACAGGTAAGGAAAAACTAATTTTATTATAAGGATATTTTACTTGTCGAAAATTGTTCTTCAGATGTCTAAAAGTATCTAATAATAATAATTTTTTTATTTTTAGGATCATTTATCTGGTACTTCGACCATCCATTGTACAGAGTCTATGAATGCTGAATGTGTTTTATTAATACCAGCACATGGAAGTTCTGTCAATTGTGTTAGGTATATTTATAATATGTCTTGATCTTTTATACTAGAGTTTAATTATTTTTCAGATTTAATAAATTGGGAACATTATTAATATCTGCAAGTCTTGACAAGACGTTAAAATTGTGGGACTTACAAGGAAATTGTTTAAAAACTTTGGCTGAACATTCACGTTATGTAAATACATTAGCTGTAAATAATGATTCATCTATAATTGCTTCAGGATCTAATGATCGTTCTGTAATATTATGGGATCTAACTGGCAACTATACAATTAATTCAAATATTGTTGATGCAAGATCGTTGCTATTCTCATTGGCCGCATCCAGTCAAACTGATATTCCATTACAATTTATCTGTCCAATAACTCATGAAATAATGAAAAATCCAGCCACTGCTGAAGGTAGGCAAAACTATCATTTGCTTCTAATTCTAATTCTATCAATTTTATATTCAAATCTCTATAGATACTATATCATATTTCTTACCAATATTCAGTTTTTTTTATGAATAAGTAATATAATGTCTGTTTCATGTATACATACGTATTCCACATCTTTATGAAACAATAATTGTTAATTAAGTTATTTATAAAAATTTATTTTTTCAGATGGTTTCTCATATGAACATTCAGCAATCGTCGAGTGGTTCGATCGTGGCAAAAATACATCACCGATGACAAATGCTCAGTTGGCATCGGCCGATGTGCTAGAAAATATTAGGCTAAAAGCCGACATTGACGAATACTTAAAATCATTATATTTTGATACATTTGATGTGGCACCAAATAATTTGTTAGATTAAATTGCAATCATCACACGTCCAAATTAATTATTGCGGATAAAAGAGTAAACAAAAATTATCATAAATTTTATCAGTTAAATTATTATTGTTGGGCTATTTTTTGAGGAATGATAAATAAAAAAAAACTTTTTAATGTATAATGTGGCTTTATTCATATAATAAATATAATTTTTAATTGTATATAAATATATAAGATTTAGTATCAATTACACTTACCATTTATGCGTATATATAAAAATATATTATATATGGGTATAATATGTATTATTTTAACAAATGTTTTAGCTTTATATTGGAAAATCCAAAAAAGTATCTGGCTCAATACAAGTATATATAATATTTCCGCGATATAATTTAAATTTCTCATACTTAAAATCGAAGAATTTTGCGGTAACCATTGGACGTTCCATACGCATGGCATTATCGTTATTCAGTTTAATGCTATATCCAAGAAATATCTGAAAGCTATCCATATATAGCACAGTAATTGTAGAATAAGTCCTCTTAAAACTTAAAAAAAAAATCTTTAATTTAAGTCCTGTGGGAACATTCGTGTATAATCGAACAAAAAAGAAACCTATATATAAATATTAGTCTAGATTTGTAATTCATATAATTAATGAAATAATACATTCTATTAATTATATCTTCTTTTATAGTAAATGTATATATAAATTACTGGTCTTTTTTCATCATCATGGTGTCTTTTACTCCAATGTGAGGGAGCATAAGGACCATTTTACCCTTTTTTCTGTCTGATACCATGGTTTTCATTGACGTCCATATCAAAAGTGGAGTAGGATGTTTGTTTTACTTTGTGTAGTTCTTTCTATCATTAGGCCCACTTTACATTCTAATTTTTATAATGGTACATAAATAAGGTATAAATAAGAGCCTGTAAAAAACTCATTCGTGTATAATATTATTTTAGGAATTAGGATGAATCAAGGTGTATATCGTTATAGACTATATATATATAGAGTATATATAAAGATGAATAGATTTTATTATATAAAAATAAAGCTAATTCAAACAAACTTATCTGCAGTTAGAAAATTTTAATTACTCAATTTTACAAACAACTAATTTTTTTGTAATATAATTGTCTATGTGTACAATGTGTACATACACAACAATGTGTTTTATTATAATGATATAGGAAAAAATTATACAGCGATAATATATTATGGCGAAGTCTAATATTTGACTTAATTTTGAATATTTACCTTTTTTATAACACCATACGCCATATATTCATAATACAGATGATAATAAGTGGCTTTATTTAGTTAAGTTGTAGGAAAAAAAAATTAATAGTTAAATTAAGAGTAACTATATATTAATAATATTGTACTAGATAATTATTATAAGAGATCAACGACGACGAAAATGTTTGACAATATTGCTATTGTTTATTATGCAAATTGAAAATTATATTTTCCTAAGTAAAAAATTTAAATAATATAATCTAACCTACATATTTACAGATGTCATAAATATATAATTAGTTAGAAAATACTGTATACTCGTGTATTATATAATTTAATTTTTGATAAGTAATCTATACATTATATATATGTATATATAATATAATATATAATATATAGTTGTGCTTATCATATAATATACTCTAAGATATGACAATTATTTAATTTATATTGAAATCACAGTCAATATTAAGTGTTTTACAGTAATTGCGTACACTATCAGACTTTTAAATTTTCAAGCCAGAATAAATTTTACTGCTCAATGTTGGAAACTTGGCTATTAAAGAAAAATGATTTATCAAGAGTAATTCCTAAATTAATTACTTTATTCCTAAAGGATCAGATTCTTCTTAATTATATTATTAAATCATTCCGAGTTTTGTATTATGTTATGATATTAAAATTGCATACGAGTTAAGAGGCCTTTCCATTGGGAATAATAAATATTGGTTGGAAAATAAAGCGAGAAGTACCTTTCATACGAGAAAAATATTAAAGTGCAATAGGGACAAAAACGCACGATAAAAAAATATCGGTGATGATAATGTAAAATGTAGGAATATCAGGTGAAATATCCACAATATCCAAAAGGACCGCAGGCTCAATAAGTATATCTGAAAAATCCACAATATTGTTTCTACAAAAAAATATTTACGCTTTGCCCAAACCGACCCACTAATTTATTTGAGAATAGCTTTACTTTTAATTAGGCCGATTATCCTGTTTTAAAATATTAACATATTTCAAATCAACGGTCGAAAAAAAGTAAAATTATTCAAAACTAATTCTAATATTTTGCAATAGACTTTCTATAGATTATACATGCTTTTCTGGAATGGAATTTTGAATATTGCAAAGATTTTCCAATATTGTTAACAAATATAGTGAGTAGACCAAATAAAGACCCCATATATATTTTGTTTATGATCAGTAGGGGCGAATTTTTACATATTATATGAGAAATCCTATCTGTTTGTATATCACTGCAACAATCGCATTTTAATAAACACCTTCAAATGAAAGATGTTAGCCTCTTTTATGAAAAATTCCCAGTCAGACCGGATTACGAATTCACAACCTTTTAAATACAAAGCCGTTTTGCTAACCACTGTCCACTGCTTCATCCTGACTATTAATTACACAGATCAACGCGAATTTTATCTTTGATAAGAATGTATTAAACTTCAATAGGTTGACCGATAAAATAGACAAAAAAAATATATGACCTGAAAATGTTTGCTTTTAAATTTTGAGATTTGTTATGTGGTTTCGTTCTTAATGAGGTAATTTAAAGTATTTCTAATTTTCTAATTATCGCATAACTAAACACAAAAGCAAATTTTAAAGGAATATGTGATTTTTTTCTTTATTTTAAAGCACATTAAATAGAAAAATCATAAAATAAATTTTAAGAAAGAAAAAAATAATATGAACCAAACCAATATGGTAAAATTAGGGATTTCTCTCCGCTATAAATATAATCTTAAGTCTAGTAGTTAAGTGAAGTTAGTGAAAAATTATTATTATTAAAATTGTTAAAATGTAAATATCTCGCGATAATTACACTTACAAAGATGAAACATGCATGCATTTTACGTAAGTGTCATATGGTTGGTATTTTCCAACCAGTATTTAATTTGTAAATGAACATATATATATCGCTACTTCCATGCAATAACATCATAACTCGAAAAAACCAACTTTTCAGGAGAGCAATTTTAAGTTTTTCGTAATTTTTTTATTTGTTCCATTTAAAAATTAAACATTATAATTTAATGCGGTTTTTTACAAGATATATTTTTTTTATGTTCAAATTAATAAGAAAAATTATATTTTAAATAAAGATATACAATATGCTTTAATTTGGAACTTTCGAATTTTTCGAAAATCGAAAAAAACATACCTTTTCATGCCATTTCGTCATTTTTAAAGATACAAGTTTAAAATTTTGACAAGATATGCAGATTTTTTCAGGGAACCACCCTGTGTCAATAACTGATTTTCCACATAACTCGAGTTATGATGTTATTAGTTGGAAGTAGCGATATATGATTTAAATTAATTTAATACCTTGTAATTTACTTCCTAGATTATACATATTACATATACTTTTCTTAATTTTAATCATAAATTTGTACTTTTCTAGTTAGTGAAAATGATTATTATGAAAACTGTTAACATGTAAAAATCTCGCGATAATTACACTTAAAAAGATGAAACATGCATGCATTTTAATTCAGTGTGATATGATATGAATATATGTAATATGCTGTAGTAGTTACTTTCTCGAAGCAGTATTTAATCTGTAAATGAACAGCTCTAGAATGTGGATACACAATAACAAATTGTATACTTAATTATTTCAAATGATTTATAAATAAATTATGATATTATCTAAAAAATACCAATTTCTGATGATATTCGAATAGTACATAAAGAGAGCAATTCCATGACAGTGAATCAAATCCCTACTGTCGACGGATAGCTCTCTTTATTTTCTAATTCGGCTCTAAAAAAGGAATGAAAAAAATGGTGATTAATTTTGTATTATAATTGTTTAAATTTTAAACTTTTAACTTATTTTTAAAAATATTATACATATAAAGCTCTATCTTATGCTATTACTATTATAAAAGCTAGGATGAGATGACGCTTTATTATATAAAAATTATAATTACCCTAATTCTATTATTCTTTATTCAAAATCTTCAATAAATTCAAAATATGCGATCTTCATAGATTCAACCAATGATTCAATTTTATGTTAAAGAATTTAAAATGTTTAATGGCGCTATATAAATTAAGAATTATACTTTTAATTTTTTAATATAATAAGAAAATTATGTTTTCATTTTGTTTTAATCACATGTTTTAAATATACAAAATTTTATCATTTAAAATTTTATTGTACTTGTGTGTTATTCCGTTCAAAAAATATAATTCACCTACTCTTATCACATTGTTTAATGTTTGTATATAGGCACTATACTGTAGACTTTACAGTACAGGTACTAATAAAAGATAAAGATATTTGTCTTCTGATAAAAATGTCATATAAACTTTATAATATAACCGTCCAAAACAAATTTTTTTTTTATTAAAATATGTGAATTATATGTTTGCTTATTATGTTACAAAAAATATAAATATAAGCTTAATATTAAAACGAACTAAAAGTTAAAAGTACACTGAAAACCTGTGAAAAATTTAACATTCTTACTATTCACTATAGGCTCTAAATTTTATCATATCAAAAATTAAATATTATTTTGCCTATCTTATTTTATTTATATATTAGAAAGTCAATTCAAATATTTGGAATAAAAGATAAGAAAAATTGTATTTTCATGTAATTTAAAAAAACGGTTTGCGATAAAGCAAATTCTGATATCATTTCTATATAACTATGTATATCAGTATATATTAACATTGAAATTCAATTATTAATTTTAAAAAAAATAAGAAATTTCATTTGAATTTTAAAGAAAATATTAAATATATATTCTGAAAATATTTTTATTTCTCCAGACTATATATATATCTGTGGATGGATATATATTATATATTATATCCTTCCTAATCACAAAAAAAAATATGACCAGTACGAAATGCTGACAACACTCAACCTTTGAAATAATCGTGAATGAAAACCATGGATCAGATAGAACAAAAATCTGTTACCAATTTCACACGATATGTGGAAAAACTTTTATTTATATTTACATCATTTCAAAATAATAAGATACCAAAAAATATCCCTTGCAAATTTCAAGATCGTAACATATCTAAATTTTTTTTGTATCCGAGCTAGCTGTTCCTGGGAATTAAAATTTTTGATATAAAATACCAATCAATGGGGCTAATTTATTTTCTTACCATATTTATATCGTTTTTTTTTCGTCCGTTCCTGTGAATTTTCTTGATAATCATAATAAGAACACTAGAAATCATATCCACAAAATCCACGGACGATCGAACAATTTTTTTAATTTTTCGGTTTAGAATTCAAAGAGAAGTAAAAAAATTAAATATTTTTATTTTTCAAAATTTTATCGCGACCTTTATATTTATTATATATACTAACTGTATATACGTACTATATATAAATAAAAATAAAAATGGTTAAATATGCTTCCTCGTTTTAGAGTAAAGGACATGATGGTGATATAATTATAAACAAAAAATAATTGGAAAATTCTCATATATTACGAAACTAAATGAAAAAGGTGAAAATATTTTGAGATAAAACTTAATATCAAATATCAACCGTTAATTTTTATCCAATTCTATGACTTTTTGTACATCATTAAGAAATAAAAATTTGAAAATAACTTCTAATTATTTGTTCAACTTATTAGTAAACTATTTTATGACGCAACCAAATATTTTATTGCATAGTAATTATTAATTTAATAAATTTATAAATTAGAAACAGGTTAAATAAATATAAAACACTTTTTATATAATTTATATATATAGCTTCTTATATTCTTTGCATTCGAAATGAAATAACCTTAGACTTTTCTTTGTAGATTAATTGTATTAAATTAAAATGTACATATAACATAATATATATATTCTCATGTTTAATATAATAATTAAAAAAATAAGCATATTAAAATATATATTTAGAAAAGATGGAAAAATGTATATAAATCGTTTCTTACAAATTATCACTCTAGTCTATATATAATATTGTAATTTTAATATAAGAAAAGAATATAAAAAATCTTATTTTTTCCTCCTAAAATCTAACATATACCGATATCTATATATATTACTTACTAACAACGATATAAACTGTAAACTATATTTGTACGGTGTTAAAAAGTGCTCTTTATTTGACCATCTTCTTACCATATATATAAGATTTTTATAAAACTATATACTTATATTGCATACACTAAATATAATAGATGTGTAATTTCGAATCTTCAAAAAATAGGTATATATCAATTTACTGTCTATATAAGAGTAATTTATAAAATAAATATTACACAAAACCGGCAATATAATGTTTTTAAATATTTTTTGTAGTCTTATGAAACGATATATACAATAAATATATAATTATACAATAAGCTTATGTATTAGAAACAGTGTTCAAATAATTAAATAACTATATTAAGAATCGAATGGTACGAATAGACTATCAAAAATTACCATAATATTAAAGAAGCTAATATTATGTATACAATATTTACTTCTAATTATTAGAAAAATTTGTAAAATACATTCTCTGTTCATGTATATATAGACGCATATGTGACAATTATATTATATTAATTTATTAGAAATTTGAAATATATGTCTATATACGATGATAGTTGGCTCGGCAAATAGACAATTTAAAGTAGATCATATTTGTTTTAAATAAAAAATATAAATATTAACATAATAATTAGAAAAATTACATTATTGGAAAAATTTGTTCAAATTATTAAAACATGGATAACGAACAAGACTGTGCAAATATATAGCATATATAATATATATAGTAATTAAACATATATATAAATTAAAAAAAAAATTAAATTAAGAATTATGTATACATATTACATACCTAGATAGTGTTAATTAAGTTATATATTTATTTTAAATGCCAATTAAGTATTTATTGTTTTAATAATCCAGAAATAATTTTCTTAATTATTATTAATATGAAAAACAAATATGCGTTTCTGACGAATTGCAACAATGGTTAAACAATTTCAAGTATTTTATTACAATCTGTCCCAAAAATTTCATTGCTAAAAAATGAAAGAAAGTTTAAAAAAATTTAACAAAAATTGTCTTATTGTAAAATTAAAAATATAAATTATACTAATCAGTGGCGAGTGGTGCATTTTTTCACAGAGTTTTCTGTAAAATTTCTTGCTATTTCAACAAGAGAAATCTTCGAGTTTTTAACAAAAACCGAATTGTTTGAAAATTATAGGGAATTTAATAAAAAATTTAAATTTTTATGAAATATTGTGAGATGTAATTCTTAGTATTTTTAAAACAATTGAAAGGAATCTCATGAAATCTATGATTTTTTTTTTAATTAATGGTATTTCATCTTTCATGAAAGTTGAAGAGAATATAATTGTGGGTATATACTCGCCGGTATACCCACAATTATACTCTCATAACTGAAGTTTGAAAAAACTTTTATACTTTGAGATAGCAGATCAATATTTTGCTGGCAGAAAAATGTAATTAACCAATCAGAAACCGCATTTGACCTCCGAAATTTTAGATGAACAAAAAAAGCTCAACACGTTTTAACTTTAAATAGTAAATACCGACCAAAAGTTGTTCTCCTCGAACTGTAAAATATGGCTTGAGACTATATACATAGGTTTATGATACTCGAACGTATATACGCAAGAAGGAACACGAAAAGCTCGTATGAACTTTAACGTGACTCGATTGATATTTTCCATTACATTTTCCTTACAGCATATGTATATTTTATATTACTACAGAAACTTTTCTGCGAATGGACACTGCTTTTCCTTGATACGGTATGCGATACAGAAAACGGATATCCGCAGATATTTTTCCAACGCTATATATAGAAAATGTTTATATAGAGCGACTGATGCTTTATACTTTATATTAGTCATCGTATATATATTATATATAGTTAGTTATAAATCAAAATTGAAATTCAGATACATTTTAATGAAATAAGATATGAAATTGCACTAGTTTTATTAAATTTTAATTTTAGCAAGCTCAACGGTCTTATTAATTTTAAAGAAAAATGGCGACTTTTAAAATATATTGGTTACGCGTGCACACTATATATATTGTAGACTACATAATAATACACACTCATTTTAATCCACTTTACCTTAGTTGATCCACTTTAACTTACATTTTTATTATTTAATAATTTATCAAGCAAGTACATGCTACATTTAATAACTTATATGAAAAAACTTGGATAAAATTGAACAGCAAGTTTGGTTGAAAATTTAATATTATAATTTGGGACACGTCACATATCTGCGTAACGAACAAATGACTCTAGGAACTAATATTAAATTCTTTTTATATGCCTCTCTTTATAAAAAAATGTTTTTTTCTTTAATTTCATTTTAGAGATAAACTCTTACACAAATAAAGTTTAAATAAAAAATAAATGTTTCTTCATGGAAAAGTGTATACCACCTCTATATATTATTATTTTAATATACCGCAACTTTACTTTACGTATAAATTTTATATACTGTGAGAAGGTGAGATATGACTTTATTTATTATTATTTGTATATACTTATATCCACCATTATTTACTTTTTATCAATGTTTTTACCTTTATATGTGTGTTGACTGTTTTACTGATAAAATATAATCGTTATTTTGTCGAGTCAACTATCCATATATAATACAATATACGAATGCATTGTATTTCTATTACGAAATATTGGCTTTTACCGGCAATAATTTTTTTTTGCTCTAAATTTGGCTATATATAGCACTTATGAAAAGTCTATAAGTCCGACAGTCAAATCTATATGCGGCTACAAATTATTTTCTTTACGAGGAGGACTTATCATTTATCAATAACCTGCGAGAGATAGCGATTAGCTATCGATTTATTTGTTATTATATCTAAAATAAAGTGTAAGTTATTGATTTCAATTGTATATATCATCATCATTTGTCCTTTACTCTAGATCGAGGGTTATATTTTACTATCTGATACCATGCGGTTTTCATTGACGATCATAAAAAAAGTGTAGTGTTGTCAGCAACTCCTCGCACTGGCCATATTTTTGGCGATCAAGAGCTTTTACATTATATGAGTAACCTTATTTACTGTTGTTGTTATATTATATACCAACGACTTTAAGTGACTTCTGAACCAATCGCTTTTTAATAAACACCTGCGAATGAAAGGCCTAGTGAAAAATTTCCCGGTCTAACCGAGTTTCTAACTCACAACTCCTTAAGTGTTCCATACTGGCTGCAATGTATATATATAATAGTTATAATATAATTGAGTTTTTATTTTGCATATGCGACAAAAAAACGCAAAGTTTGGTTGAATGTCGCATGATGATTACTCAGTCTGATGCTTAATTTTAAAATTTTGTATGGGAAAGTCTTGTTTAAATTAAAAAAATTTAAGCTACATACATAAAATGAAGAAAATAGTTAATATTTTTTAACTTGATTTTATTTTTATAAATTAGTTTTAATTAATATTCAACTAGGCTCATCATTTTATATATATATGTAGCTTCAACACTTTTTTATTTAATTTAAACTTGACTTTCCCATACAAAATTTCAAAATTAAGCACCAGGCTTAATTAGTACTTTCTTATTTGTTTTTTGTCGTAAGCGACGTACGTCGAAAACACTCAATATAACTAATATATATCCTCTATGATGTAAATTGTTTATATATTTTATAGCAATATACATATATATATAGTATAAAGATATATCATCATCGTGTCCTTTACTCCAAAGTGAGGGGGCATTATCATTTAGTCTTTTAACCTTTTTTTTCTATCTGATACCATGGTTTTGGAGTGTTGTCAGCAACTCGCTCGCACTAGCCATATTTTTTGGTGATCAGTGGGCGGGTTTTTACACTATATATAAAGAACGACTTTAAGTGCGACTTCCAAACCACTGCGAGCGCTTTTTATTTTATAGAAAAACACCTGTGAATGAAAGGTGATAGTCCAGTTGTGAAAATGTTTTGACCCTGACGAGTCTCGAACCCGCAACATCTTGAACACGAAGCCGTGACGCTACTCACTGCTCTATGCTGACTATTATATAGATATATGATTTACTAAAATTTTTAAAAAAAATTATTAAAAAACTAATTTAAACTTTTAAAACATTTTTTTAAGAAAAAAAAATATCTGTAATAAAATTAAAAATCTCCTCATATCTATATAATTTAAGCCTATCTCGATATTTAATTATCTGGTTGATGAATCTTCTGCATGACATTCACAGGTTATTTGTCTAAGTGAATAATAAACTTAATAAAATTTAATGTTTGCACAGAGATTAGACTGAACCTATATACATATTTGGTATATACATAATTTAATTTAATTTTTGTGCAAACAAAACAATTAAATTTTATTTTATATATACCTGTATTTTTTGTTGTTGTTTTTGTAAATCTGGAGCAATATAAATAAAAAAATTAATTTTACAAAATTTGTTTATTCATAAAAATATAACAATAAAAATATCATAAGTGATAAGCATTTCTAGATAACAATTTTATATTTATATAAGATCTTTAACTTTGTTTGTCATCAGTAGATGAGGACAGCATTTAACAAAATGTTGGTATGTAATAAATAAGTCATGCGTCACATTTAACTATATAGTATACACATAAAGTAAACTTTATGAAACCGTTGTAAGCGCATTAATCTAATATTTTCTATAAAATAAAATAAATAATTACGAATAATTCTTTAATTATTTTAATCCAAACAAAAATCGATAGCACAAAAATTTGATTTTTGTCAATATAATCTATATATATAAAAATGAATGTTTGGTTGTTTGTATATGACTTATAGACGCCTAAACTGTCTATTGGATTTTGC
>JANSTW010089113.1:0-10338 GCA_027564275.1 Diadocidia ferruginosa | reverse complement strand
CTTATCTAATCTTATCTAATCTTATCTAATCTTATCTAATCTTATCTAATCTTATCTAATCTTATCTAATCTTATCTAATCTTATCTCATCTTATCTCATCTTATTTCATCTTTTCATGATAATCTCATCTCATCTCATCTCATCTCATATCCCCGCCAGCGTCTAAACAGCGTCTGATAAGCGAGTAAAACTGCGTCTGTTCAGCGTATGTTGAAATCTGGTTTTATTAAAAGTCTTGTCAGAAAGTTTATATGAAAATCAGCGACTATTTATTTTTTCACGACAAAAATGTTATTTTAGGCCCAGATTTCAGCCCTGTTCTGACGTTAAATCAGCGTCACAGAAATTGATATAATTACATTTTTTAAACAGAAAAAGTAACATTCGCTGACAAATGCTGGATGGGCTTATCTTATCTTATCCATCCCCTTAATATCGTAATGCTTCTTCTGGGTGGCACATTTAATGCCAAATACTGTACAAAATTAGTGAGTTTCTCCTCTAAATAGAAATTCATACCATTCCAAGTACAAACAATACAACATTTTTCCGCATTTAAATATTAATTATTTATTAATAATTCAGCTATTGTTTGTTGTTTTAATAAATTTATAAAGTTTCTTTTAAAAATCAATAATATTTTTTTTTAAATATTTATGAATCATAATAATTATATTTAAATATCTAGTTAAATAAAAAAGTAACATTATCTTAACATATTTTAAAATAAATAAGGTGACCATATTACTGACCATATATTTAGCTCATAAAAATTAATTTAAAAAAAACTTTTAATCTGATAAATAAATTTAAAAAAAATAATATTTTTCTTAACATTCTAAAAAGTTCTCGATTTTAATCTTTTTTTCTGACGTCACAACATATCAATATATTTTTTTAATTTATTAAAACAACAAAAAGATAAATCATTAAAATTAATAATTATTTAAAATCTCAAAGAAATCGGTTAAGGTTGGAATATAGGTTGAGATATAGAAGTTCATTTTGTCGTGTATATAATGAACTATAAGGAATATATTCGCAATTCCTTTTTGTTTTTGCATATTTTTTGTATGTAAAAAAGTATATTAGAAATGCAGGCGTGTTAATTTTAATTAGAATTAATAAAAACGGAAATTTTTTTATATTTCCGTCACGCTTAACTGCAAGAATGTATAGAATTAAAAAAAAAAAGTTATCTAAATTGCTAATAAATTGAGCTCTCCGGTACAAGAGTTTTACGCGAGCTTAGTTGACTAAATAACAACATTTATCAAAATATTTTACAGCTTAACTCTGAGTTTTATTCATTGTTAACATGCTATAAAAAAAAAATGCTAGAAGAAAAGTCAAATAGTTTAGAAGTTATTTGAGTTCCCCCGTACCTTTACCTTAGTAGCGGCCCTCTTAAATTTCAAATTTTAGAGAAATTTATAAATTTTCGAAAGACATTTTAAAAATTTCATAAAAATGTTCAATTTACAATTAATTTTCGAAGAATGAATAAAGTTAAAAAATAAAAATTGAAAATCTCAAAAAATCGATAAAATTTTAAAAGAAATTTTGAAAATTTAAATGGAATTGACTGAAGTTTAAATAAGATTTTGAAAAACTTCCAAAAAATCCGTAAAATTTTAAAGAAATTATTTAATCATTTAATGAGGATCTTTGAAATTTTGAAGAAATCGATTTAATAAAACAAAATCTATTTCAAAAAAGATTTTTGGAAAATTTCGAAGAAATCGGTAAAATTTATTAAACTATATCTACATTATGATTGATTAATTAAAATGGCTAATAATCTTGAAAGTTTTGTGGCGATTTATAAAAAATCTTTCAAATTAACTAAAATTAAATATTTAAAGTTTTTAAATTTTAAAAATCGCATGAGAATTTTTGAACATTTCAATGAAACTATTGAATGGAAACAATATCTTACAGAATTTTGAAGAAATCGATTTTATTAAAAAAAAAAAAAAAAAAAACAATTTCACATAAGATTTTGGAAAATTTCAAAGAAATATTTCAAATCAAACTGAAATATTTGAAATTTGTAAGCAATTTTGAAAACTTCAAAGAAATCGAATTTTTGAAAAATTAATATTATTGAATGGACACAAGATCTTACAGAATTTTGAAGAAATCGATTTTATTAAAAAAAAAAAAAACGATTTCACTTAAGATTTTGGAAAATTTCAAAGAAATCGGTTAAAATTTTTAATAAGTTTTTGGAAAATTTCAGAAAAATCCATTAAATTTTGAAAATTTCAAAATATTGTTTTAAAATTTCAAAAAAATTATTTAAACAAGATCATTAATTTTCTTTAGAAATCGATTTAATTCAAAATTGTACTAAGACATTATATATAAAAATTGTGAAACTTTACATCTATACGTAATTTGCGGTATATGGTCACCTTATAACAATAAATAAAAATAATTAATATTCAATACATCATAAAGTATACGATTAGATTTTAAAGTAATAAAACATTTGATCATTATTATTATTATGATGATGTTTCGCTGATGATAAAAACGTTTTTCTTTTTGTATTTTGTATATGGCGTGAGTGTTGGAAGCGACACATTTATTTATTTATATACAACGACTGCGATTGATTAAATGTCGTGATAAAAAATTGTGCTAAATTATTTATAAAGTTATGGTCTTCATTCAACAAAAAAAAAGTTTATCAAATTTATTTTCAACTGCGCGGGGATACACCTAAATAATATAGCGGTTTATATTCAATATCAATAATTAATTAACTAAATTATCGATTTGTCTTCAATGTATAATAAATATTTAATATTATTTTCTGTATATATGAATGAAAATTCAAGGTTAATTTAATGACTTTATCGTAATGTATTGAGTATTATACTTGGTATTTTATAGGTAGGACTGTTCGATATGTCGATATATCGAAAATTATCGAAATGTCGATATTTTTCTTGAATTTAGATGTGTCGATTTATTAAAAATACTGAAATATTGATAATTTTTTGAATCTATATCAATATTTTTCACTGTTTGATATGTCGATTTATCAAAAAATTTTGAAATATCGATATTTAAGTTTCGATATTTTTCTTAAATGGTTCTCGATATTTTTCACTGATATCACAACAATAGGCGTATATCGAACATTACCGAAATATGTTTTTTCCCTTGAATCTATATCGATATTTATCAAAAATATGGATATATCGATATTTTCATCTATATTATCGATTTAATCAATAACTTCATGTTTTTGCTTTCTTAAGTTAATCATTTTGTGTTCTATTAATTTATTTTAATTAAAAGCAATTTCTTCTGCTTATCTTCCATTTTCGATAAATCGATATATATTTTTCTTATATATCAAAATATCGATGATTTTTCTTATATATCGAAATATCGATAATTTTTCAATATGTTTGTTTTATTTTTAAATTAAATTAATTAAAGTGATTTTTTTGCTCTTCTTTCATTTTCAATAAATCGAAAAGTATCGATGCTTTTTTTAAATATTGAAATCTCGATGACTTTTTTGAATATCGAACAAGTCTTATTTTGTTCGATATTGAAAAATCATTCAATCAATTCAAATTTATTAAAAATTATTTGAATTTTTATTGACTTTCATTTTAAATTTAGTCGAGTTCTCTCTAAAATTTTAATCGATTGAATTTAAATCGATTTTTTAAAAACTGTCAGTTATTCTTTTGTAATTTTTAAAAATTCTTTTAAACTTTCAATGTTTTACTTAAATTTTAGTTTCAGATCAAAAACAGAAAAAAAAAATTAAAAATATGTCCAAGGTCCTCACTGGCCCTTAATGTGTTAAACCAATTCTTCTAAAATATATTTTTAAATTTAGATGAAGATCCACCACATTTATTATTAAACATAACAAAAGCTTTCTAATTTATATAATTTGTATAAAGAAAACTTTTATCTTGTCTATCTATTACATAAAAACGCGAGCGTTGTATGTCGTCTTAATAATGCGCCCACACATTTAACTTGAATTATTATGTAACAAAATCAATGGAACATAAAAGTATTTCTATATAGAATTTCCTTTTTATGATAATTCTTCACAACAAAATAAATGTTTATGTATGAAAGAAAAATATATTTGAGAATTTTATTCATTCATCGATTTGTTATATAAATAAACGCATGCCGCGAGTCGGTCGCCGTTGATATGGCATATACGCCAGCCACATCGATTTTGCTGTACAGCCAGCCGCACAGAGAACAAAAATATATTATAAACAAACACGCGGTTAATGATCTTGACCTTTAAAAATTGAATTTCACATAAATTGTGTTAAAACCATTTTAATGGGATTTTTTCTTCGCATTTTCTTCAATTAACTAACTATAATTATAGGCACGCAGGAGAGAGATAAAAAGAAAAGCGATTTTCAAATAATATTTTATTTATTCAAAAATAATCAAATGCCAGAGGGAAAATTAGAAAAATTAATTTGAATTTTATCAGAAATTGGAAAAAAAATAAATTAAATTGCTAATAAATCTGAAATTTTGTAAAGAAATCTTACAAAGTTATAGGTGAAATAATTGAAATTTGAAAAGAATTTTGAAAATTTCAAAAGAATTTCTGAAGTTTTAAATGAATCGATTAAATTTTAAAATAATTTTTAAAAATTTCAAAGAAGTCGCCTTTATTTGAAATTGGATTTTGATTTTTTTTAAATTTCAAAAGAAAATGTTGAAAATTTCAAAGAACCCAGATATTGAAAATTTTTAAGGAACCGATTGAAATTTGAAAGCAATTTTGATGACTTCAAAGTTCAAAGAAAATTTTTTGATCACCTCAACGAGATCTTGAAAATTTTGAAGAAATCGATTGAAATTTGAAAGCAATTTTGATAATTTGATAGCAATTTTGATAATTTCAAAGAATTTTTTAAATCACTTAAACGAACGTTTTGAAGAAATCGATAGAATTTTGAAAGCAATTTTGATAATTTCAATGAACTAATGTTATCATTTAAACGAGATCTTGAAAATTTTAATGAAGTCAATTGAATTTTGAAAGTAATTTTGAAAATTTTTAAGAAATTATGTAATCACTTTATACGAAATTTTGAATATTTTGAAGAAATCGATTGAATTTTGAAAGCAATTTTGATGACTTCAAAGCAAATTTTTTGATCACCTCAACGAGATCTTAAAAATTTTGATGAAATCGATTGAATTTTGATGATTTCAAAGAAATTATTTAATCACTAAAACGAGATCTTGAACGCAATTTTAAAGAAATTATGTAATCACTTATACGTAATCTTGAAGTTTTTGAAGAAATCGATTGAATTTTTACAGCAATTTTGATGATTTCAAAGACATTATTTGATCACCTAAACGAAATCCTAAAATTTTTGATGAAATTGATTGAAATTTAAAAGCGATTTTGAAAATTTAAAGAAATTATGTAATCACTTATACGAAATTTTGAATATTTTTTTATCACCTCAACGAGATCTTACAAATTTTTATGAAATCGATTGAAATTTTAAAGCAATTTTGATAATTTCAAAGAATTTTTTTATTCACTTAAACGAATTGTAGAAAATTTTGAAAAATCGATTGAATTAAAAAGAAATTTTGATAATTTTAAAGAAATAATTTAATTATTTTAAGAGATCTTAAATTTTTTTAAAAAATCGATTAAAATTTGATTAGAAATTTTCAAAATTTAGAAGACATTTTTTTTGTCATTTAAACGAGATCTTGAAAATTTCGAAGAAATTAAATAATAAAATCTTATAAAATCTTTCAAATTAAAATGTATAATTTTTAAAAAATTAAAAAAACTAAATTTAAATAACTTTAAATTTACGAGATCGTTAAAAAAAATAAAATAAAATAAAAAAAAATTAAGAAAGCAAGATGATTAATAATTGAAATTTTTAAATTTTGAAATATTTAAAATTTTAAAGAAATCGATTAATTTTCAAATGAGATTATGGAAAACTCAGAGAAATTCATAAAATTTCCAATGGAATTTTTAAAAATTCAAAAGAAATTTGGAAAATTTTCAAAAGAAATTTGGAAAAATTCAAAAGAAATTTTGAAAATTTTAAAACAAATTTTAAAGTTTTAAAAGTAATTTTGAAAATTTCACACTAATCAAATAAATTACTATTAAGACTTTGAAAATTACAAAGAATTAAATTTCAAATGAATTTTTAAAAATTTCGAAAGAATTTTCGAAAATTTCAAAAGAATATTTGATTATTTCAAAATTTTGATAATTTCAAAAGAATTTTGAAAGTTTTTTGAAAATTAATAGGAAATTGATTTAAAATATAAAAAAAAGTCTCGTATCTTGTGGAAATCGAAAAGATTACAAAAAAAAAATGATTTTCGAAATTATTTTTGAAAATGTTAATAGAATTTTTGAAAATTTCAAAGAAATCGATTTCAAATATAAAAATAGCCGCGTGTCTTGAGAAAATCGAGATGATTCAATTAAAAAACGATTTACAAACGAGATCTTGAATTTTTTGTTTACAAAAGTAAAACGTGTAATGTAATTTTAAAAAATGAATACTTAAGTTTGTTCTTTCGAAGTCTCAAACGTATATTCAATGCAAAATCATTAAGATTTTTTTAAAATTACTTTAAAGTTTAAAGTATCTATATAAACTAATAAAAGAGCAACTCCTTCACCTCACCATGCATTTACTTGCAAAAAAAATATACTACGACTTTTGGGGGAAACTCCCCCTTTCTGCAGGGGAGGGGTTTAAAGTTTGTATGCAAAAGTTTAAAAATGTACTATATTGATTCCAAATCTATACAGAATGGAAGAGTAGGCAAATTAAAATTTTTTTGTAGTGTGAACTTAAGAGGGGTCACTCTTCCTTTCAAAATGGGAGGACCTTGACTTTTGTGTGGAAAATATTGAAATATATATCTTTAGGGGTTGTGTGCATTCAAATGAAAGGTCTTGACAAGGGCTACAACTTTAGTTCTAAGAGTTGTATTTTATCGTTCTTTTAGCAACCTCTAGGAGGGGTTAAAGGATTTTTTAGAAGGAATATTTTATTTGCCTGTCTAAGAACAGAAGAGTGAACGATATACTATAACGCTTAGAACTAAAATTGTAACTTGTCAAGATGTTTCATTTAACCCCTATAAAATATATTTTTGATATTTTTCATGCAAACGATAAGCCCTCCCATTTTGAAACAGGGGGGGGGGGTTCCCTTATAAGTTCACACTACAAAAAAAATTGCTTATCTTCCTATTGGGAGCATATTCGCTATACTGCAGTTCAGCCGCGATTCGTGCTCGTTCTAGGTATGTAAATGTCCTTGATCATAGATCCCGTAAATTTTCCATATTTATCCCCAGTAATTTGAAGGGCTTTTTACTAGTTTACTATATAGATAATTTACCCATATACAATGTATCTTAATTTTAACAAGCTTCAAATATTCTTTTCTATATTTTATGTATATACATTAAATTGCGCTCCTTTTAACTTGCGCGATATTTTATAAATTTGTTATTATTATTTTATGGGTTTCTGGTAGATTGCCAACACATTTTTTTTGGTTCATTTTAATTTTTAAACAATATTTATTTTTAATTTAGTCGAATTTTTGCTCAGAACATCGGTACTTATATATTATAGTTATATGGAAAGAAAGAATTTATTTTTTATCATCTTATATTGCGAAACTGTGCAGCCTTGCTGGCTAAAAAGAAGAAGAAGAAAAATTTGGGAACAAAATAGAAAGAAAAAAAGCAAATCTGTTATAATATAACATTATCATATAGATCGTCTTAACCCATTATAGATCCAGCCCAATATTTTTCATTTAATTTTTATAAGTAAACTAAGATTTTTTTTGGGTTAAAGCTATACGGGCCTTTATGGGTTAAATATTTTATATACAAGATTTTCAACAGAATATGTGGAAAAATTGCCTTTATGGGTTAAATATTTTATATACAAGATTTTCAACAGAATATATGGAAAAATTGTTTTAAAAAATATTTAACCCATAAAGGCTCGTCAAGATTATATTATAAACCAGTATTATCACGTCCTTTGCTCTAAAGTAAGAGATCAAAAGAACAATTTTTTACGTTTTTGAAAACGATATATTTCATTGATGACCGCATCCATATGTAGGTGGACCTACGACATCATGAGCAATATATGCGTTCCGCTGATTATATAATATTAATAATTTGTCAACTTTTTCTGGAGAAGATATCAAAAATTGTAAAGGCTTTCCATAACGTATGAAACTCTTGATTTTTTTTACTATATTAAAATCCACCATATCTAAAGAAATCAAAATAATTATAAATTCATTTAAAAACTAAATACATTTTGCAATGTCTCTTAAGTTATTCATCAAAATCAAGTTTCTTTTGTACCGCAGATCTTATATTAATGCGGGTCTTTTGTCAATTCAACTTAATTTTTTAATATAGAGAGCTCTTTGTTGCGGTGTAACTAAACAAAAAAAAAACGGAAAGAAAAATATCACTAATTACCTAATTTTTATTTCTTTTTCATTGAAAAAAAAAATGTTCAAATCACATATATACACTACCGTCCAAAAGTTTAAGTTCAAATAGTTAATTTTGTATGAGACATGCAAAAAAAGTGACATTACGTGTTCAAAGCAATGACTTTATTGATTATCATCATCATAATCGTGTCCTTTACTTTAAAGCGAGGCAGCATATAGGGACCATTTTACACTATATTGGTATTATATAGGCGGACTAACGGCTTTTCCGTACCACAGCGATTCTATTTTTTTTAAACACCTGCGAATGAAAGGTGATAGCCCAGTTGTGAACATTTTTTTACTCTGCCGAGTCTCGAACCCACAACCTCTTGAACACAAAGCCGTGTCACTGCCATACATTTTAACACTAGATATAACTTTAAAATTTTGTGATTTCGGAGTATTTTTGGTAAAATAAAAAATTGAAAATGGCGGACTTATTCAAGTTTTTTTTAAATATTTTACACTGTATCTTAGACAAATTTATTAACCGATTTAAACGAAACAAAGTTTATTATGCGTTAAGTACGGAACATACGTTTAACAAAAAAAAAATGTTGTCATAAAAAAAAAATAAAAATAGCGGCCATTAGTCTTAAAACTTTAAGCAAAAAATGCAAATAATATTATATTTAATTTTTTATCGTTTTAAATTAAAAATTACGCGTTTTTCTTAGCCCCAGATCAGAAAATTCGATTTTGTTTTGTTTTTTTTTTTAAATACAAAATGGCGAATTTTTTAGATGTCTGTCATAGTCTATACCATTTTTAATAATTTTCTTACTAGTTATCCTGAAATTTTTGACCGGTAGTGTATATAGCGCGCAATATAAAAGCTATATACGCAATCATTTACAGAAATATGGTCAGGTCTATATAAAAAAAAATTATTATTACTTTTTTTTATTATTTTTATTACACCTACAACATATTTATACATAAAATATTGTTGCGAACACACATCCATACATAGCAGAATTTAAAAAAGTGTTACTCACTTTTTATTAAAAAAAAAATATTTCTTTTATTTGACAAAAAAAAACAATAAACAACAATTTTTTTTCCTATTCTTCAATAAAAGTGTGTTTTGTCATCCACCTTTTCGTTGTTTTGATATTTTTAATTTGATGAAATCGCAAACGTAATTAAATTAAACGCAATTCGCATGTGTATTGTGTATAAAAGTTTCTCTTTGCGTGTGTACGCAAATTTTTCTATGTATAGAAATTGTTCTAGACAAGGCGAGAGACTGGGGAAAAAACGTAAATTGCTCTTGTAACTTTTTTTCATAAATCTGAAATCATTTCATTTCGAAAATCATGGAAATCATTTCGGAAATCAGAAATCATTTCGGAAATAACGGAAATCGGAAATCATTTCGGAAATAACGGAAATCGGAAATTATTTCAGAAATCCTTTCGAAAATCTTGGAGATTATGGAAATCAGAAATTATTTCGGAAATTAGAAATCGTTTCGGAAATCAGAAATCATATCGGAAATCACGGAAAAATCATATCGGAAATAACGGAAATAATGGAAATCATAAATTATTTCGGATATCAGAAATCACGTTAATCAAAAATCAAGGGACAAATTTTTGTTAGTGTTTTTTTTGTAGAGGGTCACAAGTTCCAACTGTAGGAAGGGGCTATCAAAAATATTCTGCCTTGTACGACTAAAAGCGGGACACTCGCAAAGTATGTGTGTCGCCGTCTCTTCGTCCTCTAAGCAAAATCTACAAACATCCACATCGGTCAATCCCATTTTGTGCATATGCG
>JANSTW010089002.1:0-18788 GCA_027564275.1 Diadocidia ferruginosa | reverse complement strand
GATTTTAGAGTTTCTACAATCTTCATATAAAAAACGTAATGGCATACATGTTGGCTCCTCCAAAGCTCCTACAGTAAGTAACTGTCGAATATGTTGTCGAATATTTGTCGAATCTTGCGTAGCGGGGTTCCACAAAAAAAAGGACAAAAAGAAGGCAATTGTCATAGCATAAATAATAAATTTTTAAAAAGTAGGGCATTGGGCGCCAAAATGATCTTATAAGAATAATTAAATTAATTAAAACAAATCATTGACCGCCAATGTAGTGAAGTTAGTAGCGGTTTTTATGGAATTTTGCGAAATTATGCTTTTGCACAATATAGATGTCTAACCAGTCGAACGTAACTCTTGTTAAAAAATAAATGGCGATAAAGTTTATTTAAAAAAAAAATCTAAAGATTCTCCTAGCCAATCGTTGCTTTAAGATCCAAAAGTGACTAAAAACAATCATTCCTAAATAATAAATTATACGAATTCATCAATTTATTGTTGATTAATAAGTAATTGTTCCAATTCATCGGCCGACCGCAGTAAAAATGCTGCACTTTCTCGATAGCCCGTTACCAATTGTTTGACGGCCGTAATCTCGGATGTATTCAGTTTGTGTGACAAAAGTGGTGGTCTCGTAGCGCCAGCAGCAGCAACCAACGGCTGCTGTTGCTGCTGAAGCTGTTGTTGTTGTTGAGGTTGCTGCTGTTGCATTGGCAGGGCTTGCATCTGTTGTACTTGTTGTTGCTGCTGAACTTGTTGTTGTTGCTGTTTCATAGACAAGTCAGTTGGTGCATTTGTGGTCAGTGGCGAGGCATTGTTTAAATAATTTTGATATTGTTGGGCCCGCGTCGTATAGGCCAATGAGTTGACATCGTTGCGGTATAACGATGTGTTACTCAGACCGACATTACCATTTGTTAAATTTGTGCTAAAATACTGGACAATTAGTCGAGAACAGGAAAAAATTAAATTATGTAAATTACCCAAGCAAAGTTTTCGTGTCAACTGTTGAAATATTTGGCTTTGGAATCGTTGACAATGAATTGGATTGTGTGTCTGTTGTCTCGGTCGATGGTAGATTTGTTTTAAATCCTAATGGATAACAGATTGATGTTCCTGTTGTGTCTGAAGCCTAAATTATATATTTTTTTAAATTTTTTTTAGGGTTGTTTTGAAAAGATGAATGTGATGTTATAACAGGCTCTAGTCCAGTTTTTGTCTTAAAAGGTTTAGTATTGAAAGAATATTTTTATAAATGTATTCCTTTTTGAGGTCAAATGACATATTAAACATAAAATTTGATTGAGAGTCAGCAAAAAAGAACAATATTATATGTTACCGTTACTACTCAGTATACTGAAGAGGTTAATACAAAATACCGATACGCAAGAAAAATATTGTTTCTTTAGTAAAGCTAATAAAACAAAAAAATTATCGAGAGCCTGTTATTGCAGCATCTCACTCATTTTATTTAAATATATTTAAAAAATATTTTAAACTTACCGTATTAACAGAGGACGCTGGTACAGCTTGACTTATCGGATCTAAACCGATCCTCATTCGTTTGGCGTTCATACTTTCATTTTCGCATGCCATGGCCAATAGTTGTTCGGCTTGAACGGAAGTTAGATGAGCTGGTGTTGGTCGTGATGTTGTTTCCCAACCTTCACGAGTTTTTTTATTACGACGACATGATTTTAAATATGTTCGAATACGCTTACGTGCTCGCTCTGAAAATTCGGGAAATTGTCTTGTACACGAATCAATAATAGCCTGAATTTTTTCCTTTGGTTGCTTCGAGATTGGTATCATACGATCCAAATTCTCATCGACAAATAGCCGAACAAACATCTGTAAAATAATATTAAATAAGTTATCAACAAAATATTCATTCATAACAACTCACATTGAAAGCCTTCAAACGTTCCGGATCATGGGTATTCTGATCACAGCGATCGTCTGAATCATCTTCAGAACCATCGTCATCGTCTTTTTGTCCAGACGATGATGTTTCGTCTGGATTTTCAATTGGCGGTGAGCTCATTGATTGTTCGATGCGGTTGGAGGGTGGCGGTGAACCGGACAGTTTTATGGGTGTGTTTAGTGCAAGGGCATTTTGATATTGTGCCCATAGTCCGCCGACCATATTTAAGTCGGGACCTTCGGTGCCATTTCGTACTGAAAAAAGAATGATTTATGAAATTTATTTTCGCACAAAATTTGGTTTAAAAAAAAAAACGAATTTTTACTATTAAACGATTCAAATTACGTAACAACATTATCGCTGTTTTTTAACCCACCCTCCCACTAGTTATAGATCGTAACAAATGTTTTGATCTCATTTCACCCATAAGAATAGAAAATCCTAAAATTATTCCAAAATATAAAATCTCTGAAATTTTGTATATTTGATACTGAACAATGTGATTTTGTGGATGCATGTTATTTAATACCGTGGTTCGAGTCAACTTACAAGAAATACAATAATTTCAAGTATTTGACATAATTTAACTCCCAGTTTGCTTTAACTTTGTCCGTCACATTTGCGAGGACTGGTATTGGTCATTTTCTGGACTAGAATATGGACTCCCTGTGGGGAAAACTAGAAATATTCAGCCATTTTGAAAACTTTGACGTAGGTCCGAAAAGTAACAAAACAGCTCATGAGTTATGAACGTAGGCTGATTTTGCTGCCTATCGGGTGATAGAGAAAGTAGAGGAGTAGGGGAATTAGGGGCGTGGTGAGTATTTGAAAAACAACATTTGTAGAAAATTCCTTACAAAGTATATTAGTCATTATTGGTAGGGTGATTCACAGGAAGTAAACTTGTTTGATTTGAGGCCGATTAGAATAAGGGGAGATAGAGGAGTGGTGAGTATTTTTTACTTCAATATTTATAGAAAATAGATAGAAAATGATAAGGCATGATTGGTAGAGTGATTCACAGGGATTTATTATATTGATTTTGGGATCAATTAGAAAATGTATGTATTGACAAAATTTCATTTATGTTAAATAAAAAATTAACCTCAAATAGCTTAAACTAGACTTAGATAAAATATTTAAAAAAATGTCCCCCCCCCCTACGATTTTACTGAATTTAGACCACTGTTTGTTTGGTTAAATTATTTTAGAAAATGTTTCATGACGAAGGCCTTGGATGTCGTCATATATTTGAGAAAATATAATAAAATTGAAACCAAATCATTGAAAAAATTGACAGCAATTTAAATTAAAGAGAATTTTATCCAATTCACACATAAATTTTGACTAAACAATTAAAAATTACATAAAAATAAATTAAAATCAATATTTTATAATTACCTGCATTTGAGTTCTGGTAGTTCCAGGCTAAAAGCATTAATTTAAGTTTGTCAGCATCTTTCATTAGTCCTGTAAACAACACACATACATATATACAATGAAGAGAAAATGCCAATTTATAGAAAATAATAATAATGTATAGAAATATGTTTTAAAACAATTTTAAAGATAAAACAAAATTTTTAAAGTGAATATAAAAGATTTTCAAGAAGCCGAAAAATTCGCAGTTATTTATCAATTTTGTTAGACTATTTTTGCAGTACAATTTTCGCGATTATTTTAGAATAAAAGTTTAGTTTAAAAATGTCTTTGTAAGGATAGATCTTTTTAATATGAATAAATTTGTAATTTTTGTTAAAGAAATTTTATTTGCTCCAAAATTAAATAAAGTTGAAGTTAAGTTAGATTTAGACGTTGTCTTTTTCAAGTCATCAAGAAAAAAGAAAAGAGAAAGAGAATATAAAAAACAAAAATTTGTACACTCGAATGAAACAAAACAAAGAATTGAAAGTCTCTTGGGAGGAAAAAGAAGTTGTCCTTCCAAAAAAAAAGTCGTCGTTCAGAAAGAAAAGTCTTCGAACTTGGAATTTGTTGCTATAAAGCTATCTCTTTCTTTTTTTTTCTTGATGACTTGTAAAAATTAAACGTATAACTTCTACATTAGACGTTGAATTGTTAAAGTCATCAAGAAAAAAAGAAAGAGATAGAAAACAACATAAGATACAAAAATGCGTTTACACAAAACAAAGCATTTTTACTATAAAAAAGTCTCTATTGAGAGGAAAAAAGGTCGTCTTTAAAAAAAAAAATCTTTGTACATAAACTTTTTGCCATAAAAAGTAGATGAAAAATAAAACAATATTGCACATGACATTTGAGACAAAAAAACTAGTCGGCGTTCAGACGCTAAACAGCGTCTGATCAGCGAACAAATTACCGTCTGTTTAGCGTCTGTTTATAAATCGGTTTTAGTAACAGTTGTGTCAGTATGTCAGTATGTTAAAGTAGTGGGGAATAAACAATTTTCTGACACATTTTGCTTCAATAAATATTAATGAGCTATCTCCTTTTTCTAGATGACTTAAATAAGTCATCGTCTACCTCCAACTTAAATTATATGATTTTAATTTTTTTTCTAATTTTTGATTTTCATAAAATAACTGATTTATTCTGCTTCGTGATAAATAAAACCGAAAGTATTTTGTAAATTTTGGAAAAAAATTGTTTGTAAATGAATACAATGAAAATTATAAAATGAAAGATATTGGAAATTTTTATGTAACTAATGAATGATAAATTAAATGTAACATTAGCATTACCTGCATAAGCATCTTCAATGTGTTGTGGTGGTTCGGTAACTTCTCCGGTTGGTGTGGACGTTAACGTAGGTTCCTGAAATGCAGAAGAAAAAATCTTATTATAGTCTCTAGCAAATTATTATAGAAAAATTATTTCTTTAAATTTTAAAACATTTTAGATCCTGAGCGATACGAAAGGTACACTTCACCCTAGCCGACCGATTCATTTATTTGAGAATAACTTTGCTTTATAAATTTGACTGATAAGCCTTTTTGTAAATAAGTCTAGACCTTTTATTTAGTACCATACAACCCATATAAGTATTTATTTTTGATATTTTTCATACAATCGTTAAGCCCCCTGTTTTCTCCTTAATTTAACACAATTTTTTTACCCACCCTTTCATTCTGTATAGGTTTAAGATCAAAGTTTTGCATTTTAAAACTTTTGCATATAAACTTTAAACCCCCAAAAGCCGTTATATATTTTTTCTATCGGGAGACCACAACAATTCACTACAAAAAAGAAAAAAGCTCTCTAGGCTTATTCGCTCTCCTGCACTTCAGCCAGCATTTTTCATATTTCCTTTTCTTTTTGAAAAAACTTTGACTCGTTTTCCTGTCGAAATGGAGAGTTTCGTTCAAAGGTCGTTATATATTGTTTATATCAGAAGAGCATAACCAGTCACTCAAAGAGGGCAAATAAGCTCTCCGGAGTAATAAACTGGCACTGACTGATTGTGAGACTGACTGAGTGTGGGGCTGATTAAGTGTGGCACTGACTGAGAGTGCGACTGATAGAGTTTGAAACACACTGTGTTTGAAACTGGAGTATGGGACAGATTGAGTTAAGGATCCACTGCATGTGGGACAGACAGTGTGTGACTCTGAACAGATTGAGTATGGTACTAACTGAGTGTGGTATCGACTGAGTATGAGGCTGAATAGGTGTAAAACTGACAGGGTGTGGGATTAACTAAGTGTGGGACAGACTGATAATTTGACTGACTGAGTGTGAGATTGACTGAGTGTAGAACTGATTGAGTATTGGACTTACCAACTGAGTGTGGAATCGACTGAGAGTAGGGCTGACTAAATGTAGAATGTAGATCTTACTAAGTGTGGGACTGACTGTTAGGCTGATTGGGTGCGGAACTATCTTAGAGTTAGACTGTCAGATTGTGGCACTGACTGAGTGTGGGAATGATTAAATATGAAACTGACTGATTGTGGGTCTGACTGATTGTGTGACTAACTCTTACTCTAATAGAAAAAACAATTATTTGCTTTATTACAGTACTAGATTTTTACGAATAATACTGGAACTGTTGATCGTTGGTATACGTCTTATAATTCTGTTTATTAGGTTAATTCAGTAGAATTGTTTTTCAAAAAAAATCATTTTAATTTTAACGATTTTTAAACTAACTTTTGATTTGCGTATAAATACGTATTTGATTGAATAAGTGTGGGATAGACTGATAATGGGACTGACTGAGTGTGGGATTGACTTAGTGTGAGACTGAATGAGTGTAGAACTGATTGAGTATAGATCTAACTGAGTGTGGGACGGACTGAGTGTGGGACTTACTAAGTGTTAGGCTGATTTAGTGTGGGATTGACTGAAAATCAGATTGTGGCACTGACTGAGTGTGGGACTGACTAAGTGTGAAATTAATTGATTTTAGGTCTGACTGATTGTGGTACAATATCTTACCATAATAAGAAAACCATTATTTTTGTTATTACAGTACTAGATTTTTTTAAATAATACTGGAAATGTTGGTCTTATAATTCTGTTCAGTTAAATTCGGCAGAATTGTTTTTAAGAAAATGTAATTTTAATTTTCACGATTTTTAAACTTACTCAACTTAGGTATATTCTTTAAACAGGACAGTATTCGGCTGCATTACCCTATTCTTTTACATATAATAAATTAGAAAAATCCAAATAAAAAAAGTTTTGACCAAAAATACTATTTTATCCTTAGTAACATATAGAATTTTTTCATTATATCCACATTATGAGGACGCTATATAGAGGAGAGGAAAAGGGTGGTATTGACCCTATCACATATCATAATAATATATTGTGTATAATATGAAGACATCTAAGCACTACATATACGACATACCTAGTAATAGAGGATATTATTGTATAGGGATAGGAAGGTTTAGTACATATATAGCAGTATTAAGGGGGTGAATAATTTCTAACTATTTGGTATATATACGACATACGTATATTATATGAATGAGCTCACCCACCCATCAACCACCCAACTATACATATATACCCACCAAACAAACCCAACAACCACCCACTGCCATTTGACGATGTAAACATACATATAACCAAACCATATATAGAATATCGTCAACAACCCAAACGTTGTGATAATGGAGTGGATGATTTAATATATATATATGACAATGTTTGGGGATGAGTTTTCTATAAAGAAGACGATCGTTGAGGATTCACATATATTCTATATATGCGGAATGAAGAAAATGAATGTTGAATTGAGGTGGTGGATGCGGTGTTGGTTTGTTTTTAAGGGTAGATGTAATATGTACATCGTATATAGTCGCATAGTAGAGGCATTTTGATATGTAGGCATGTGAGGAGATATAAGATCATCGAATATTATATTTGAGATATGAAGATGTTGTGGCCTCATATCTCATTCCATTTGAATATAATATAAGGGGTGGTTTGGTTTTTCGGATCTAACATATCTTAAATATTATTGTGTGGAAAGAGTTATATACATACATGTACATTAGGTTGGATGGATTCTTAAAATTTTATTAATTGTGGCACGACTATTAAAGAATCGCCAGAATTTTTGCCTAATACAAAATGTTCTAGAAAGTTTAACCGAGAAAATTAGTATATTGCTCACATTTTGCATCTAGTATAATTCCAAGTGTTCTTAAAGAATAGTTCTTTGATTGGAAGTAATTATTAGAACCATGAAAAAATTCATCAATATGAAATTTTTCTTTGTGAAACTCAAAATATCGACGTTATTCAAAATGGCGTCAAAACACAAAACTTTCCTTAAAAAAAATTACAAACTTATTGTTTTATTTACTTAATTAGAAGACCTTATCTTAAAATTTGATAAAAAGGTGACCTTAGCATCTGTGCAAATTGATGGGGAATCTCTCAATCAAACTTGAGCAATCCATGCGACAGGAACACGCTGGATGTGTAGATTAGGCCAGGAAAAATTATCGATATATCGATTACTATTGATATTTTTCACTTATCGATATATCGATACTTCTTACCTATCGATAACTATCGATAAATATTGATAAATAATTATCACACTTTGCCTTGTAATACAGGGATTTATGGATCGATGGATCGATTGTATGAAACAAAATTTGGGTGGTCTGAATACTTCATTGAGTAAGGGTGGTGACGTACCCTTAATTTCGCCACGAGCAAAAATTATAAAAATCAATCATAAAAATCAAAATCATTTGTTTTATTAAGAAAAAATGAAGTTTATCGTAAATAACCTAACCTCCAAATCTAATATATTATTTAAAAAATAATTCCAACTTCTGCGATCAACCCCTTTTTTTTGCTTGTTAAAAATTTACAAAAACTATCGATATATCGGTAACTATCGATATTTTTCACTTATCGATAACTATTGATATTTTTCAAAAAAATTCCAGCCCTAGTGTAGATCACATCAATACGATACTAATGATCGCGGAGCAATCGATGGAGTGGAAGCCACCATTATATTTGCTCTTTGTCGATTTTAAACAAGCGTTTGATTTTGGAAAATATTAAAGAGTTATCAGAGAATATCATTCAAAGGCTTTACAAGGAAGCAAAGTTCAGAGTGGAACATCGTGGAAAACTAGGTCGATGTTTTACTGTCCAATCTGGTGTTAAGCAGGGTGTTTTTCATTGCTTTTGTTCCTACTCGTCTTAGATTGGGTGATGAAGAAAGTTAGTATATCACAACCAGTGGTATTCAATGGGCTATCGGATCACAATTAAAAGATCTTTGTTTTGCTGATGATATCTGTCTCTTGCCACAATCTGTTTTTTAGACACAAACATAAGGAGACATATGTTAAAAAAGGTGTAGTGTAAATTGAACTTTAAATGTGATGAGTGATAACTTTTAAGCGAGTGTGGGAATGACTATATGTGGAACTGACTGCATGTGGGAGACTGACTAACTGTAAGACTGAATAACTGCGGGACTGATTGACTGTAAGAACGATTACCTGTAGAACTGACCAAGTGTGGGACTGACTGATAGTAAAACGACTCAGTGCGGGACTGACTCTATGTGAGACTGAATGAGTGTGTGACTTACTGAGTGTGGAACTGACTGAGCGTGGGACTGTAAGACTGACTAACAGTGGAATGACTAAGTGCGGAACTGATTCCATGTGAGACTAAATTCGTGTAGGACGTACTGAATACGGGCTTGACTGAGTGTGGAACTGACTGCGTGTGTGAGACTGCCCGAATGTGGAGCTGACTGATTGCGGGACTCGCTAATTTTAGAAATGATTTACTGTATGACTGATCGAGTGTAGGACTTACTGACAGTGGAATGGACTCCATGCGAGACTAACTTAGTGTGAGACTGACTGCTTGTGAGACTAGCTGAGTGTGAGACTGACTATATATATTTAAAAAATCTTCATATACAAACAAAATTTCAATCGACCCATCCTAATGTATAACTTTAGTGTATATATATATGTAAATATGGATGGGGTCACATGTATGACATATTTTTGAACATGGGATGAGTCATACAGAGGAGCATATTAGAAAAGACAAAAGTTCTTGAGTATTTATAATATTATAAAAATACAAGTGTTTTATGCAAGAAAATATGTACATGTCGTATAGGGCGAATAGATATGTTTTGGAAACAAAAAGAGTTGAGAATTTTTGTTGATGAGTGGTACAACATATATATGTTTTTTTTGTAATGTATATACTATGTAAGATACACAGATAGAACTTCCATATAATGTAGTCTCTTCACAAGCTGTGTAATTTTATTTTAGGTCAATTGTTTTTATTGTCCTCTAAAGAAAATTATATTGTTGCTGTAGCATAAAACGTATATATTGTTTACTGATGCATGTTTTTTTGACATTATATTGTGTCATCGCATGTTATATTTGTGAAAATAATCTATATAGTTTTTTTTAACTCCCCATATGATTTGGCATCGCATATTATATTCTGTTTTAGAGGGATAGGTGCGCTCTATATATTCTGATATTATGAACAGCTCGCATAGAAACATAATGAGTTAACTAGATGTACATACTACATATACGAATGAATGAAGGCATATAGATTTCTAGCTAATATATAGATAATTTGTACATAACCGATGGTATTATTATTATTATTTAGTATATAGGATCGAAATAGATTAAGGAATGGCATAAAGGGTGTGTCACCCCCATGGAGTATATATGTATACTCACGGCTTTGCCTCTTTAATAACGAACACCATTCGCATTATTATGTTCTATATAGAAAGTGGGTTTTGAGGCTCAGTATGTATATGAATATAGCATGATTTTGTACCGAACCCAATTTATGTATATAGAATATATAGGATTAACCATCCAACTCAAACCAGTTTTGGCATAACTAGAGGCACATTTTCTATATAAACCTTAACAACTCTAAACCTTTACCCATATATTTCTCTATCTATAATAATAATAATAATCATAATAATAACTACAACCATTTGCTGCTGAACATATATTATATATAGCGTAACTCTATTTTACCGTACCACCCTCATACAGCCCACCCAACACAACCACCCTAACCCCCACATAAATACATAGCGTGTTTGCTATATATATACGTACATAGCGCTGTTGTTTTTGGCTCTACTTATATAAATTTCATATATTTATAGAACACTCATTGATGAGTCTAAAAATGCGGGGTGGAATGGGATTATATTATATATAGGGTAGGTATATAGGGTTAGTTGTTTTTTCTACAATTTTTTTTTCTATTTGGTGCTTTCTATATATTGTACAATATGTGATAACAAAGTCATAAAACTGGTATGAGTAAATGTGTGTATGGATATTGTGTGTGGGTGGGTGGGTAGGTGGATGGGTATTGGTTTGTTGGTTAGATTTTTGGGGTTACATATAGTGTTGTTGTTAGTATATATTTACGCTTTATATAAATATTCTAACATATCTAACTGTAATATATGTATAGTGTGTGTAGTGGCGGCATCGGAGGGTTTCTAGTTTCGTTTTTTTTTCTATTTAGGTATATGTATGTCATAAAGACGATATTATTTGTGTTGGATATGTTTATTGTATATTTATTAGACTGGACCTTATTTTAAAAATTTTGCTAATTCTGGATAGCATCCTAATTTTTTTAAGCCCGATCATAAAACGTTTAGAACTGACTGAAAGCCTTAAAAAAAATTAGGAATTTTTATCAATTTAATTTTGATCCATGTTTTTTCTTAGTAGTCCCTGAGTATGGGATTGTATTTAGGGTCTCAAGGTCAAAGAAAAATGGCTGAATTATATGAGCATACATCGTATACACTATACACTATACATTATACGTAATACGTATACACATATAGAGAAAGATTTACCGATTTTTGTCAATTCAGATGTAGGTAGGTTTAAAGTACCAAAAACACACCAAAATATATGGCCTCTACCAGACTTGCGTAAAATATCAAGTTTCGATTTTATCAAATAGAAAATCAAATCAGAAATTGATTTGATCAAAAAATTAATTTTTGATCGAATCAAAATCTAATCGAATTTAAATCTGATCGAATAAAAAAAAAATTTTGATCGAATCAAAATTCTGATCTAATAAAAAAAAACTATGATTTTGATCGAATCAAAAGTTGAACGAATCAAAATCTGATCGAATAAAAAGAAAGTTCATTTTGATCGAATCAAATTTTCATCAAATAAAAAAACATGATTTTGATCATAGCATTTTGACTAATTTGATCGATTCAAAATGCTGATTTGATCGATAATTTGTTATGTGAGGTATCAGAAACCGAAAATTAGAAATCAGAATGATGTCAGATAACAGAAACGTCGCATTGCAAATGACAGAATGATGACAACGGCATTTCTGATACCTGACTTAATTTCTGATGGCTCAAAATTCATATAAACAATATTACCGTTCAAATTAGAGTATTGATTCGATCAAATCAGCATTTTGATTCGATAAAATTAGTATTTTGATTCGACCAAATTATTATTTTGATTCGATCAAACCAGCATTTTGATTCGATCAAATCAGCATTTTAATTCGATCAATTTTGATTCGATGAAATAATTTTTTTATTCGATCAAATTTTAATTCGTACAGAATAAATTTTATTTTTGATTCGATCAAAATCATTTTTTTTATGGAATCAAATTTTGATTTCATCAGATTTTGATTCGGTCATCTTTTGATTCGATCAAAATAACATTTTTTTGATTCGATCAGAATTTTTATTTGATCAAAATCATCGTTTTTTGATTCGATCAGAATTTTAATTCGTTCAGATTTTGATTCGATCAGATAGACATTATGATTCGCTCAATTTTGATTCGATCAAAATCATTTTTTTTAATTCGATCAGATTTTCATTTCATCAGCTTTTTATTCGATCAAAATAATATTGTTTTGAATCGATCAGAATTTTGATTTGATTTAAAATCATCGTGTTTTGATTCGATTAGAATTTTGTTATTATGAGATTTTGATTCGATCAATTTTTGTAAAAAATTTCTTAGAAATCATTAACTTTTTATCGAAATGAAATTTCCTTTAATTTTAAAATATTAAGAAGTGCCTTACAATGGCATCAAAATCTTCTTAGTCTCCACAGGTTTATATTTTAGGTATCATTGAAAAACTCAAAATTTTTCTTGTTTTCTATTTAGTTTTCATTGAAAACTTCGAGATCAAATATTTTAAAAATTATAAAAGTTAATTTAGGGGTTATGCAAAGGAGTAGAGTGAAAGAGAAATCTCGATTTTTAATCACTTATTTGACCTAAATTAGTAATAAATAATTAAATTAGCAAATAATAATTTATTAAAGGATCTTCTCTTAATATTTGTGGTTATTTGGTGCACAGCCTATATTCCGAGGGCGAGAAGTTTAATAATATTTAAAAAACATTTGCACCGGGAAAAGGGATTAAAAATGATTTAGATCTACTGAAGCTCGTCATCTTGAAAAGTATGGAGGTAACGTCATAACTTTTACCCCTTATTTCTGAAAGAATAAAAACTTGCAATTTCTGGGTGGTAAAAACTTAAAGTTTTGGGCCATGCAAGAAAGTCCCCCTGTAAAACGCTCATGTTTCTCGCCTTCCCAAAATTTTCTGTATTCAACATTTACGATAACTCTCTGTAAACCCTATAGTTTTTTTACCGTCTTTGGTGTAAATCATATTTTAATATTTAAATCTTTTGTTCTTTTGGATAGAAAGTCGTGTCCGAAAAAACTTTTTGAGAGGAGTCCTAAAAGTTTAGAGAAGATGTCTGAGGGCGATTTCGACATATTTCCAAAGAACTATGAAAGCAAATTTAGAAAAGTTGTATTAAGTTTTTTTACATTAAATCGAAAATTATTGTTGTCATCAAGAATCTATTCAATTTTTAAAATAAGTTCCAGTCTAACGGTATTTATTATATAAAATATTCGTCCTTTATAGGAATAATATATTCTGTTATGGGTGAAGTATATTACTAAGTAAATACGAAAAAAAAACGGATTCCTCTTTTTTCTTTTTACCATTTGTGTAATTATATTATTTTTATATTTAATTTCGTTTTTGGGGTTTCTTTCTATATGTTGCGATGGACAAATATATCAAAATGTATAGGACTTCTTTTGTATACATTTTAGTAGCTATTTTTTTCTGACCATATTGACCATTCAAAACATACAATATCTATCTATTAGATCATAAAGAAAAGAAAATTTGTGTACACTGTACAATAACTTTTTATATAGCCAAAGGACACTATTTTTTTAGTTAATTTATTATTAATTTTAATTTATTATCAATTTGAATCCTTTTTATTAGGGAATTATTATCACAAATAGTAAGTGACAAATATTCGGGTAAAATGATTTGTATAAATTAAATTAATTTTAAGATTTGATTATATTGTGATATAATTATAATTAATGACACTATGCTGGTATATTAAATTTGTATGTCTATGCCGTTGGTTTCTGTACTATAACTTCATCAGCTCGAGTTCCTCAAAAGCAGCTACCAAGTATTTAGTATAACCTATTTCTAATTTTTTTAGCCGGTTGAGTGGTGTGATTTTTATCAGTTTTTAAATTTTTCCTGGATCTACTATAATAACGATTATAAGATTTATAATTTTTAACAAAAAATCAAGTCATATAGAGAACAATATTGGTCTAAACTCAAATATGCAATATTAAATAATTGTTTACTATATCACTATATCATTACATTTGGCGCCCAACTCGTGTTAAAATTTGCTTATTTTCTTACCACTAAGTGTGTGGTATAGATACAATTTAAATTTTTAGATAATATTTTGATTATTTTATAGAAAGTTATGTACACGATTAAAAGCTCTAATAATAAATTTCAAATTTTTGCACTAGAAATTTTTACAGAATTTTTATTTGTCGGTAAACATAAAATTTTAAAGAAAACTATAAATTTAGATATTGAAATAATTACACATATATTAACTCGTCCTAGGAAAATTTCGAATTTTTCACAATATTTTTTTTTAATAAATTCACAGATATAAACAAAATATATTTAGAACAACAATATGTTAATTTTTGAAGCTTAATAATATATTATGTAGGTACCTTATGAACCATTGCAGTTGCTTTTCGTTTTGCTGCCATTTTTTTGTGAATTTTAAAAAAATATTTTAAAACTTTTACACAACGAAATCTTGAATGTTTATTGGCACTTTTCTCGCTAAAAATCCTTTTGAATTGTTTTATTTTCCATAAATAAAGAAGAAACAAAAATGTTTTTCCCTATAGGTTTTCTCAAAATTTCTTCTACTCACAATAAAAGTTTTATAATATTTTAAATTTAAAGGGTTCTAAAATTTCCACAAATTTCAAAACTTTTCAAATCAATTTCGCTGATAAAATCAAATTTTACCAAGAAAAAGAAATAATTGTTCCTATATATTTAGTTTCACTTGAACAGAATTTTCCGTCACAAAAGATTATAAAACACCAAGGCACCGAAAACGAAAAACGAACTAAACCCTGTGCTGATAAACTTCTGACTGACCAAAACAGAAACGTGCACCCCACGTATATACCAGAGCGGTGCTATATAATTGAACATCAAAATATTTGCCATATACAAACACATGAAGGAAAATTTATATATACGAAAAAGGAAAAATAGGAAAAAGGAGTTGCGTATCTCTGTGTGTGATAATAACTCACCGAAATGAGCATATAATATTTGGGGAGAAGCGGAGGTAAAGAGGCAAATTATACTCACTGCTGTGTGGCATAGCATGATTTTCACAAAGTGAGTGTATAAAAAGGTTTTTCTTTTTTTTTGTGAAGGCTTTGACGGTACCCCATAACCTATCTAGATATTATTCAGTAAAAGGGAAAATTTTTGTTTTTCGCAACGTATATTAGATCGTACCATGCTGCTGCTGTTGATGGATATAATAGATAGAAAATAAGGGATGATTTTGCGAGTATAAAGAAAATTTACCTTCTTCTACTGTATGGTTGCGTGTATATAGACGAATATAATATATTGAAACATCCCTTGTTGTTGTTGTGTCGAAATGAGAGTAAGAAAAATAATAAAGCAAAAAAACCTCTAAGAGTGATGGGTGGGTGGACGGCCGTCGGCGATGGGAGATTTGATATATACGACGTTGGTCGGTCGTAACGGTTAAGTGGGTGATGCAATTTATACATATATAGGTTGAGGTGATGATTGTGGGACTGTGGGTGGTTATGGTGTGTACTGTATAGTTACTGGTGTTAGTGGTGGTGGTGGGTGGGATGCATATTGGGTTGCTATATATACGTAATTTTTTTAAGAGTTGTTTTGATTTTTTCTATAGAATTGCTCTTACGATTAAGGATATTAGATTTAATGTACTTGTTTTGAGTGAATGATTGCGTTGTATGTTGTGTATATATATTTTAACTGTGTGTGTGTACAATGCCATTATATGTTCTAAAAATATTTATTTGATGATGATGTTTTTTTATGTTTTATTCGTTACCATAACATTAAACATTATATTATATCCAGCGCAGATGGTATATTATTATGTTGGTCGATTAAGATGCGATGATATTGTAATTTATTGTGTGGTTCTGGAGGTTTTTTCTTTTCTGTTTTTAAGTGATTGTTTGGGTTTTTTGATTTTTTTTCTTATGGTAACTATGCGTCAGTGCCGAATATTCCATAGAAGCAAGGAAAGCATTACTTCCCAAAGCTTTAAAAACAAAATCTAATATATAAATATTGAAACGATAGATTTTGGAAGCAACTGTGGCGTAAGTTCCATACAGAAAAATTTAAATGTGTTGAATTGTTTCGATTTTTTTTGCAATTTACAGCTATTAGAATGAATTTTATATTTAATTTAATTGCTTTTAAGTTTTGTAAAAAAAAAATGCAATCGCATTAAAGAAATAATTTGTATTGAAGATGTCTTGAGTCTAGTATATACTGTATAGTGTATAGTGTATACAACAATTTTGAGTATTGCTTCCTATTTTTTTGCAGCAACCGAATTACGACCTTTCGAGTAGGCCTGTTCGATATATCTCTATATATCGATGTTTTCTGATTTTTGGTATATCGATTATTTTAATTTCGATATTTTGTATATCGATATTTTCATTCAATATTCTATATTTTTTCGATATTATGGTTTTTGAATCATAATTATTTTTATTAGTTAAATAATCATCATCAACGTGTCCTTTACTCCAAAGCTACGGAGCATAGGGTCAAATTTTACCGTTTTTTCTATCTGATAACATGGTTTTCATTGACGGTTATATTAAAGTTGGTGTGATGTCAGCAACTCGTACTAGCCATATTTTTTGGTAACCACTGCGATCGCTTTTTATTAACACCTGCAAATGAAAGGTGATAGCCCAGATGTAAATATGTGTTGACTCTACAGAGCCTCGAACCAACAACCGTTTTTTTTTTGCTTTTCGATATTCGATATATCGAACAATATTGATATTTTTTGAAAATATCGATATATCGATTTTTTTCAAATATCGAACAGCCCTAATATTCAGCTTCTAGTACTATAAGTACCAGATACTTATATGAAATGTACTATATAGTAAGTACTGAAATGTAGTAGTTTTTCTATCACTATAATTATGTGCAGTTTTGCAGCAACCGAATTATGAGCATTCGAGTGTCGGAGGTCGCCTGTACACAATTTTATTCTAAACAATCTAAAGCAATTTAGCGGATCTTTCGTTATTTTCGTTGAAGAACGAACCGATGGGAGGAAGGTGCAATGGTTCTTTTTGCAGGTGATTTTCTTCAAACTTTAACTTTCTTTGTTCGAACTATACTATCTAAAACTGCAGATAAATTAAATAATGCTTAAAGTCATCCTATCTATGAAGCAAAGTAAACATATTATTTAAAAATTCGCATGTTCCTGCATTAGCGCAAGTACGTCGCATCGTGAACAAGGTATTCTCAAAGCATGTCAGCAACTGTAAGAATCTAGATTGACTTTGCTTTGTTTATACAGCAAATTATATACAATTTTATTTTTTCAAAATAAATACGGTCGATAAAATAATTCTTCTTTCCTAATTTTATTTTTATATTTGGTATTATACGTCCTCTGATTCTAAAACAACTTAAAAATGAGTTTGAGTTGATTTTAAGCAAATAACTTCTTTAATTTTTATGCTAGCTAAAATTGACCTACTAGCATATTATAGGTTATAAAATTATTTACATTAATGAATACTCAACAAGTTTTCTAAGTTCCTTAGATTTGAAGTTATCAAAGACTAAACATATATGAGTCATGGCATGGGTGGGCAATTGTGTTTTTCGTTAATATCTTTTATAATGTTATAGTTTTTCACCGTAATGTCTTGTAAATAAGTTTGTAGTAATTTAAATTTCCTTTAAAATGATCTATCAACCAATATTGTGTATTATGTACTTTCTGAGAAATTCAGCGCCAATGTTCGAAATTTTTACCAATATTTGTATATTAATATTACATTTTGCGTGTTGTATACGAAGTACGAACTGATTAATAAATTAATAAAATAGTTTTGGAATCTGTTAGCGACCCAAAGACATTAAAAAATCCAAATTTGTGACCTTCTAATATAGCTGCTTTGGCCGCCATCTTAAAAATGGCGCTCATTACAAGTTTTGTCTTTTATCCCAATAAGCTTTTATTACAATATTATAGGATATTAAATGTTCTACAACTTTGCTTAACTTCATTTTGTTTTGTAACTTGTTCAAATTTACAAACTGTTAAATTGCAAAATTTTTCTAATTTTAATTTTTTCGCTCTTTTAAAAAAAAAATCTATTTTTGGTAGTTCCTACGTAAAAAGTTGTTGCTACAATATTATTAAGCTTACAATTTATTAATCAAAGATGAAGGAGTGCTCCCATACGTTTGTTTTAAATGCCCGAAAAATATAAGCATAAAGAGAAAGTTGTTTACCGGTTGACGGATTTGAACAAATTTTAGTAGGAGTGAGTTTTTAGTGGTCCCATACTCTGTGATTGAATTTAGAGTCTCTAGGTCAAATATAAAGGGGTTCTCCCATACGATTTTTTTTTTCTAAAAATTACCGAAAATTATGAATAATATACAGAAAGTGTTTTACCAGTGGTCGGATTTAGCCAATTTTTTGTTAGGAAGAGTAATTAGTGGTCTCATACTCTGGGATTGTATTTTGAGTCCATAGGTCAAAGGGAAGGGGGCTTCCATTTTGGATTTGGATCGTTCTAATATTGAAAAACATAAATTGAGTTCTTGAAGTGATTCGAGTTCTTATGAAACATAAACATAATTTAGGGTCTCAACGTCAAAGCAAGAAGGGGTTTCAATTCGGGTTTTTT